>QEPC01014905.1:2082751-2113113 GCA_003113815.1 Sphenodon punctatus | reverse complement strand
GGGGGGGGGGGGGGGGGGGGGGGCCTGGCATATTACAACACTGGTGTAATCATCAGACCATTACCTTCTGATGGCCCAAATCCCTGCCCTCCTATGTCCTTGTTGGGGTGTGGGACCAGTTAGGTTGGTCTGCCCCCAGAGACTAATGAATCCAATTGGTTTTCAGAACTCTTGGGGGTGGAGGGATTGGTGGTGGGGGTGGGAATTACCCACTGACCTTGACGGCTACTCTGTCAATGACCTGGTCACTATGAGGAATGACATTCTGATTATGGTCACTGGCATGGTCGCACCCAGTTGTCTGCTCCCACTGTGGACACCTGGGGACTTTAGGCAGTTGAAACAGGAGTATAGGCAGAGTGCAGGTGGCGCTTGACTTGCACTGAAGCTGACAGATTGTACATAGATAATTTTTGAAGGACTATGCCATCCATGGCTGCGATGGTGGCGAAGAAAACTTTGTTCTCTGCCAACATAGCATCTGCAAAGTCATGTGCTGTGGAGCTTTTCCAGGTGGTGAATTGCATTGCCTGATAAATCTGGTCTCTCTTGCCTGTGAACTAGAGTCATCTATTGCCCACTGTAACATTTTTATTAATTACTTTGCAGATAAAAATTGCTCATATTCACCCCAAAGCTGCCCAGAGCTGCCTGTGGCAGGATGGGCGGGGTAAGAAATTTTTAGAAATAAAATAAATAAATAAATTTAGGTGCTGTTACTTTATCTGTAGAGTCAGAGTTTGGGGTTGTGGAAGCTCAGCCTTGTCCTGTTTGTCTGGATTGGTTTCAATTAGCATCATCCACCAACACAGAGAACGTGCTTGGGAGTGATGAAGGCAGCCAGTTATGAACTTGCCTGTCCTGGCTGGTGAAAGCCAGTCGGGAGACGCTAGGGCCATTGCTGGCTGGGGTAGTCAATGCCGCCCTTTAGAAGGGTAGGTTGTTGGACATCTTCAAAATTGTGGTTGTCCGGCCGCTGCCTAACAAATCATCTTTGGATGCTAACTCCCCGGCCAGCCAGCTATCGGCCTGTCTCTACCCTTCCCTTTTTAGGGAAGGTTACTGATCGGGTGGTTACCAAGCAGCTTCAGGCTCATCTCGAATCGATGCCATCAGATTCCTGGACCCATTTCAGTCAGGTTTTTGTCTGGGGTACAGCACGGAGACAACACTTGTGGTCTTGGTTAATAATCTACACCTGGAAATTGACAAGGGGGCTTGCACACTGTTGATCATTCAAGCGTATCAGAGGCTGCAGAGAGGTCTATCATGGAGGTGTTGCTGGCACAACTGTGGAATCTGCCAGGGGAGTGCGGGACTGCTCGAGTGGTTCCATTCATTCTGTCAGGGAGGTCCCAGCAGGTAGTGATGGGAGCTTGCTCATCATCCCCCAGGGACCTCCCCTATGGTGTCCCACAGGTTTCCATCTTATCTCCCCTTTGGTTGAATGTGTATCTGAGGCCACGGAGTGAGATCATTTGGAGGTTTGGAGTGAACTGCCATCAGTATGCTGATGACACCCAGCTCTACCTCTCCTTTTCATCCAACCCAGGTTCTGCAGTCTCAGCACTTACTCAATGCCTGGCTGCTGTTGGGGACTGGATGAGGGTGAGCTGATTGAAGCTGAATCCAGATAAGACTGATGTGATAAGCCAATCCTGTGGGATTGGGACCCCTGTTATTGAGGGGGTCCAGACCCCTCTGGTACTCAGGTTTGCAGCCTTGGACTGTTTCTGGACCCCTTGCAGCGCCTGGAACATTAGATTGCAGTGGTGACCAGGAGCGCTTTTCACTAACTTCATCTGGTGAGGAGGCTGCAGCCTTTTCTTTCTCACTCAGATATAGTCACCATCATCCATGCTTTCATTAACTCAAGGCTAGACTAACTGCAATGCACTCTACGTGGGGACACCCTTGGTGACTAGACCTAAAACGAGAAATCTCGGTGAGTGCTGCTTCCATCAGAAACAGGGCATTCGCAGAAGTTTGCACGATGCGGATGCTTACTGGCTTTCCCACTGTTTTCACTATTTCCTGTTATTTTTCGCAAGTTGACTGACAGGTCCCAAGCCCCGTGTGTCCCCTGCGCAGATTCCTGGGAGCTGGCTAAGCACCGGGGAAGTGTTGGAAATTGCCATAAAAGTGCTGTAAAACTGTGGTAGAAGACCAGCAAAGTGACAAAAAGATGGTGGAAGCACAGAATCACCGGAAACTGACAAAATACCAATGGACACTCACAAGCACTCTCGGAAGGTTGGTATTTCCCTTCAGAATAGAAACGCTTGCTCTCATCTCAGTCCTACTGGTGACTGTTCGGAAGGTGCAGAACGTGGTGGCCTGGCTCCTTTTGGAGGTGGGTCATTGTGAGCCCATTACACCTATGCTCTACAATATGCACTGGCTTCCTAGCTTTCCAGGCACAATTCAAGGTGTTCGTTTTGACCTTTAAAGCCCTAAATGGCTTGGGCCTCGCACATCTGAGAGACCGCCTTTCCTTCCATGCTCCAATGCAGCCCCGCCCCCTGGAGTTGGCGGGGAGCACCATCTTGTGTCCACCACCAGCCAAACTTGTCCATATGACAAGGGCCCTCAAGGAGGTGTTCTCGGTTGCTGCCCCAGTATTATCTATCTATCAAATTTAATACCCTGCCCCTCCTGCCATAGGCAGTCTGGGACGGCTTACAAGAATAAAAACGTATATACAATTTATATTGGGCCCTGCAGACAACAAAAACAACAAAGTAAAACAGTAAGTAAAAGGGGAGCATCACCTCCCCCATAATTAAAGTCTCACATATAAACAAACATCCCAACCCCATCCCCCTAAACAACCCACCCTCACTAAAGGCCTGGCAGAACAGCCTGGTCTTACATTGGTGCCAAAACGAAGGAAAATCCAGGGCCACCCGGGCCTCCACTGGGAGGGAATTCCACAGCCGTAGAGCGGCCACCGAGAATGCCCTTTCCATAGTAGCCCCCCTAAATACTCAGCGGACCTCAAGAAGGACACTCCCGGATGACTGTAGTTCAAGGGCACGGGGAGCGAAGTGGCCCCTCAGAAATGTAGGGCCCAAACCCTATTAAACTCCCCCTTCCTCCAGAGGTCTGCAAGAGCCTGAACATATTCCAGAGGCAGTGTAAACTGGCAAAGCATTTGGCAGACAGGGTTAGCGTGCGTTTTTCTTTTTTAAAGGGAGTTTTATCATATTTCTGCTGCCCTGAGCCTTAGGGGAAGTCTAAATAAATAAAAATAAATAAAATGTGCACCTGCGACTTCTCAACTTCATGAACGTATCCCTCTCTCTCCCTATATTCCCCTCCCCTTGTCTCCCACCACCCTTGTCCATCCTAGATCATGACTCCTGCCCCCCAAAGAGGGGGCCCATCTCTTATTATTCGGTGCCAAGCACATTGCTGGCACTACATAAATAATTATTAATTTAAGCTTTTGGGGCAATCCTTCAGCTATGTCTTTGCACAATGCCTAGCACAATCGGGCCTTGGTGTACAGCTGGAACCTCATGGCTTTACTGCAATATATAATCCTTCTGGAATGCTTTCTCTGCTTATATTGCCCAAATATATCTTTACCAAACAGCTGGCTGAAGTTACTGCTTTATTATTTTAAAAGTTTGTAGAAGGCTCTTTTGAAGGTCCTTTATCTACACTTGGACCATCCTGTCTTTCTGTTGGGGATATCGATTCTATTATGTTGTCCTGGGCACCCAAAGGGCTTTGGGTATTATTATTATAAACATGTTTACCCCACCCCTCTCACTCAAAAGCGACTCAGAGTGGCGTGCAATTAAACTAAAAAAATAGAATAAAAATAAAATACACAAATTCAAAACCATAAGAACAAAACAAACATTCACAATCATCAATACACAACCCCCTCCTAACACCCTAACCTAATGTTTTACGTTGCACTAAAACACCCTAATGTTTTACGTTGCACTAAAATTGCATTCTCAGTGTACTCCCCTGCAGGGAGACCGCCTATCCCATGGGGGGATTCTGGAAAGCACGGGCTCTCAACAAACCCTGCCTGCTCACTGCAGTGAGAAGGTAGGTATGAGCTCTGGGATGCTTCAGAGAACAAGGGATGTCAAATGAGAGAACCCACCAATCAGGAAGGGGTTAGTGGCCATTTGGGGATGGGGAGAGACACACAGTCAGAGCTCTAAAAGGAGAACTAGGGCTGATGAGGAGTCTTGAGAGTCTAGCCAAGGAAAAGCTCCAGTTCTCCTGCTGAAATTCTGCAAGAGGAGCTACCAGCCCCAGCCTGAGAGAAAGGATGCCCAGGGCCCTCCTCATGAATTGTTCTGAAAACAGACAGGTGGCTTCACACAATCCAGGGGAGGCACTATGACTGTGACGAAGCCCGTTTGTTTATTTTGGAGACACAGACCCGAGGCACGTCATTCCACCTCTGCTGAGCTCCACAGTGGGCTGTTGTGACAGGGAATGTTACCACCAGTGAATTGGTGGCAATACCATCCCTAAGTTATGGTACCTAACTTCAGCTTCATCTCAAGATCTCCATTCCACCTTTCCCAGGGTAAACAAAAAAACACAACTCTGTTTCCTTAGGTGCTGGTGTGTAATTGTCACTGAGGCCAACTGAGTCACTTGTTAACCACACACCTGACACCACACTTGAGATGGTTACATAATCCCCTCAGTTTACAGACTATTATATGATTTTCTATAAGCTAAATGTTGCATATACCATGTTATTTTGTTGAAAGTCTGAAAGTTACTACTTCACTTTCATTGCAAATGTTCTCGCTCAACAGTAAAAATAATGGTTTTTACACAGCGTGTGTCAGCTAGGAATATAATAAATCCTGACCCTTTCATTTATTGCAGCCAACATTCAAGTGCAAGATGCATAAATACATTATTACATTGTCTCGAGTGTACATTTTTGCTTTCGGCTGATGTTCTAACAAAAGATATCCGTTTATATTTGATTCAAAGTTCGGGGGGGAGGGGAAGCATTAAAATTCTTTCCCCTCAAGATGTTAAAGTGAGAAATGATCTTGTTTCCACAGTTACACTGAACATAGGCTTTTTGTCTGCTATAAAAACACTAATAGCCTGCTTTGGGAAAATAGACCTTTATTCTTTTTTGAGATTCAGATATTCTTATTTTGCAAGTTTCTATTCCACCAGCAATGCTTTTCAATTTCACTGTAATGCAGTTACTTTTCCTTCCATAATTTTAGCTATAAGAGTAGCAGTTTTCCATATCACAGACAACCATATTAAGGCATTTATTGTAGACATAAGTCAAATACAGTCTGAACAGCCCAAGTCTTGATACGCTCATTTTATCTCTCCCTACATAGTGTATGAAATTGACACTCACCCAGCGACGATGAAGTTCTGTCAACTCACTTGTATCCATATTATACAAGTTGTAGGTAGTTTGTGGAGTATGCTAATACAATTCAGCCATTTTTAATAAAAGCCCTTTAACCCAGAAGTATAGCACTCTCACCGATTAAAGGTTTTGTAGTAACAGTATAGAAAGCAAGCTGAGTCAAATTTAATAACTAAAGACAATTTAAAAAAACACCACCACCCACAACAGTTTTGACCTGTTATTCTAAACGATTTACAAGCAACAGACATCTTACAGCATACACGTAAAAGGTTTCTTGACTAACCACCACTGCGCACACTGGCAAAGTCTCATCTAACCTTTGATCTGGGTGGAAAGTGACCAAAGTACAAAGTCACTTGACACAATGTGCTGCCACTGCCAGCGTGTCAACGATGCATCACCCATTACCAACATGACATCAATTATTGCAACCAATTACCTGGGAAAGCACTCAAGCAAAGCAGGCAAAACTTATTTGATTAAAGACAATATTTTGTAATGCTAATGAAAATATTCCTTTTTGCTGTCAACCTCGACAGAAAACAAATCTTGACTATCTTGTGATGCTCTCTCGCCAAAAAATAAATCATTTTACTGCTCAAAACAGCTTGTTAAATCAACTTGCAAAGAACCGTTAATTAAATAAAATGATAGACCTGCTACAGGCATGATTAGATGGAGAGAGAAGGTCACTCAATATTTCTCCCATGGTGCAGCTTAAATATAGGGACAATAAAAGGCAGAAAGAAGCTGCAAGACAATAAGGAAAACAACAATTTTCAAAATAAAATCAATCAAAAAGAAGAGTGAAGTTGGGGGTCATTTTTGGTCAGGGTTAAGTTAGGACCATGGAGAACCACCACACCGCCCACTATATTATATTTATTATTAATTATTATTATTATTATAAGCATTTATACAGTGCCAGCTATGTACCCAGTGCTTTACAAAGAATAAGATAAGCACGGTCCCTGCCCGAGGGCTTACAATCTAGAGACAGGGGGAGGGGAGACAGGGAAGGGGGAACAGAGGGAGAGACAAGGGATGCAACATTCATGAGGATGCGAGAGCTCAGGTACCTGTTCTTGGCATGGTTTCAGTAAGTTGGGAGTTTGCGGATAACAGGTGGGGGATAAACCTGGGTGGGGATGCTTAGTAGGAGTTAGGAAAGGCAGAGCGGAAGGGGTGAGTTTTGAGGAGGGACTTGAAGGTGTGGGGGGTGGGGGTGCAAAGTGGACGAAGGCAGGGAGGGAGTTCCAGGTGTGCAGGGCAGTGAGGGAGAAGAGACGAAGGCAGTTGGGGAGCAGGAGAGGTGTGGGAGGGTGAGAGAGGGGATGGAAGAGGAGCGGAGTGCTTGAACAGGGGCTCGGAGGGAGATCAGGGCAGAGAGGCAGGGGAGAGCGAGGTTGTGAAGGGCTTTGTAAGTGAGGACAAGGAGCTTTTGAGGAATACACTCAGGAAGAGGGAGCCAGTGGAGAGAGGAGAGGAGAGCCTGCACATGGTCAAAGCAACGGGCAAGGTGGATGATCCTGGCTGCAGAGTTTTGAACAGAGATGAGGGAAGAAAGGTGAGAGCGGGGAAGGCCAGCAAGAAGGAGGTTACAATAGTCGAGGCGTGAGATGACTAGGGCATGAATGAGAGTTTTGGCAGAGGAGTCAGACAGAAAAGGGCGCATCTAAGCAATGTTGTGGAGGGAGAAGCAGCAGGATTTGGCAACAGAGTCAATGTAGGGTTTGAAGGTAAGGTGCGAGTCAAAGATGAAGCCCAAGCTACAGGCGTGGGGGACGGGGAGGAAGGAGACTAGGGGTGGGACTACCAGATCATCCGGTATCCGATACTGCCGGTATTTTGGTGTACCGGCAGTATCGGATTAACCCGGTAATCCGGCCCGTTTACCGGATTCCCCCCGTACCAGACTGTTTACAATGCGGCCATTCAAATGAATGGCTGCAATGTAAAAAAACCCCACAAAAAACCCCAAACACTTTCCCTCCCCGAGTCCAGGCTGCGCGGGTGGATGGGGGGTGTCCCCCCTTCCACTCACAGAGTCTGGGAGGGGGGGAGGGTTTTGTTTTTTCCCCATTGATTTCAATGGGGACAGTTCCCCATTGAAATCAATGGAAAAGATCCAGTACCGGTAAACCGGTATTAATCCGGTAAGCTGTGTTTTTAAAATCCGGGAACTGGTAAAACTGGTACCCGGTATTTGCCCTAATGTCCTACCCCTAATGGAGACACTGTCAATGGCAATTGACAGGGAAGAGGAGAGGAAGGATTGGGAGGGAAGATCAGGAGTTCAGTTTTCGCCATGTTCAGTTTGAGTTGGCTTTGAGACATCCAGGCGGAGATATCGGAGAGACAGTTGGTGAGACGAGCTTGAACAGAGGGGGAGTAATGTACGTTACATACATTCATAAACTGCCTTTCTCTCAACACTGAAGGTGAATACACTATGAATGGCATGGACCTCAACTGCCAAACTATGCCAGATCAATTGCCTGTCTAGACCAGTATCCTGTCTCTGACAGGGATCAGTGATAAATACTTCTAAGGAAGCCACAGGGCAATTATGAAGTGATTCATCCCCTGTTGTTCACTCCCAGGCGCTAGAAGCCTCGGAGCATGAGACAGCATTTCCTGGCCCGGCTGCAAATAATCTTATCCTGTAAGAACAACAAACTTCCTGAAACCACACAAAGGAAGTCCGTGGTGGAGAAGGTGACAGAACCAGTTTCCAGATGATGCTCGAATCACTAGATAATTAATTTATGGTAAAAACAAAAGCAAAAACTAACCTCAGCATCCAGAGAGGCAAAACTGGCCCCAAATTCTTCTTGCTAAGAACTGAAGAACTGCCACTGCATGTGCACACAGAAATTTCTAAATAATATGAACAGTGCACATAAGGGCTACACTGCAGTGACATTATCCGATAAAACAGCTGAGCTAGGCCCTGGGTGGGAAGCCTTTTCCCTCCCAGGGGTCACTTGGAAAATTAGGACAAGCACCAAGGGCCGCATAGAAGTTGGGGGCAGGGGTGCTTAAGACATGAACCCAAGAAGAGGTCCCGGATCATGGATCTCTCCTCTATCTAGGGGGTCATGGCCCTCATCTCTACTCCCTTACCCTGAGCTCAGTCTTTCAGTGCTTGGGGGTAGGAGCTGGATCCAGGGACCAGATCCAGGAACTTGAAAGGGGCCAAATAAAAGGTAGCAGCAGGCTGCATTTGGCACCCAGGCCTGGCGGTTCCCCACCTTGAGCTAGATGGTTTAGATTGGGGGTGGGGGAGGGAAGGGAGCCTATAAGCCAAACTGGCCTGTGGCTGTTATTAGTTTGGCCCTGCTCCGATTTCTGGATCTGGCCCATGGATCCAGACCCTACCTTGAAGCAGCGAGAGCAAGGTCAGGGGAAGGAACTAGAGAGGAGGGCATGCACTGAAGATTGGGCATGGCTCCGTGGCACAGATTCATGATCTGGACCCTTCCTTCCTTCTCCCTTCCTGAACACACACCCCTTAAGTGACCCCAGCCCTAACTCAAATATTGGTAAAACTCCAGCTCTGTTTTCCCTCTGCCCTCCCATCCTCCCAGGACTACGCCAAGGCCTGTTTGCACAATACAAAGGCACTTGTACCCACAAGCAACCTTAGAAAAGGTGGGGCCCAGGGCTGGGCCAGGCCCAAGGCCAAAACAGGCCGAGCCCCAGGCCTCCTAGTTAGAAGGGGCAGGGCCCTGCAAAAATGCCTGCCCCATCTCCAAAAGCATCTTTGAGGAGCCACGTGGCACATTTCCACACACACCCCCCTTGTAAAAAGCACTGGCCCTGGGTGGGGAGCACACCACTCCCAAGCTCTAGGCTTCTCTGGGGAGCTCTAGGCTTCTCTGGGGCTCTGCATGGGCCTACCTTTTGTTCCCAATCTTGAAATGGCCAATATCAGCTTTTTCCTAGTCTTTCATGGGGGGAGGGGGAGGAAGGGGAAGAGGTGTGCATACTCTTACTGGGAACGTTTCTTGGGGCTCAGTCCCCCCCTTGAATTTAATTTCTGGGGCCAAGACCAGGCATGCTCCACCCCCATCAATTATGCCCTGGTCTGAATTTAGTTCTTAGCTAACATGCATGAACTAAGGCCAAAAAAAGCAACTGGCTGTATGGGGGCTGTTTTCAAGACTGGATGAGAGAAAAAGCATATGAAAGCTACAGAACATCCTAATCTTTGCAAGAGGCTTCTTCAAATCAGAGCAGCAGAACAGTCCCAAAGAGTCTGTGGATAAGCTTGCTTTAACACCGCCCACTGTGAACTTCTGAGGAAAATGAAATCCATTTTCTAGTGCCATCAATCCAGCAATTGTCACTAGTGCTAAAGTCATTTTTTTTCTTCTGTTCATTCCCAGAGAGACTATGAAATTCACACATGTATTATTTGAAGAAAATATACTCTATTGATTGTAATTATAAACCACAGAGACATGATAACAAGAAAGGTACTGAGCCCATTAATGCTAATTTTGATTTTGTAAGAATCATTAGTGAGGCTGAGACTAGAAGGGGATTTCTTCCTATTCATAAAAGAAAGTCTTATTACAACAGATACTAAGTACCATAAATCATGTCATGACACTTTTGCTATTCCTTCTAATGTAGCTAAAATTTGGGAGTCCAACATAGAGTAAAGAAGAAATATTGGCAGCAATTATCCAGCAACTGGATAATGAGATTAATCCAACTATATCCTCAAGGAATGTTCTGAACATTAGGGGGGGTGGGGGATAAAAAAAAATCACGGTATATCTTTTCAGAAGATACTTATCCAATAGAAGTCTAGAGAGCTGAAGGGGTGTTTTACAGGGGAACTCACTTAAGGAGAATTTGTATAACTTGAATTTCTACATAAATTGAATTAATTTGTTTTCCCGGGTCTATGGGATTGCACTGCTTTCTTGATCTGGATAAGAAGAATTCTTATCCCAGATAACTCAATTTTTTAAAGCGTATAGAGTATACCTACCCAGCTTAAAATATCAAGACCTTTTGACTATTAATGATTTCTTGGCAACATTTATTTATTTATTTAAAATGTATTACCCCACCCAAAGGCAGCTCAGGACAGATTAAAATACAAATATAAAACAAACCAAAATACAAAAATATAAAACACCCCACAACCCTACACCATCCCCCAAATCCTCTCCACTCTAACCCCCTACTTTCCCCATATCCCCCACAATTACCTCCCTCGACCCACTGCAATGCCCTTGTAAACAGAACTCCTTTACACCGCCTCCTAGAAGCGCTCAAACCTGAACATAAGCGGACCTCCCGGGGAAGGGAGTTCCACAACCACAAGTCAGCAGGAGAGAACACCCTCTGCACCACAGAAAGCAAGTTAAAAATGGGTACATCCAGACGGGCATTCCCAGCCAGCCGCAAAGACTGCGATGGGATGTGGTAGGCCAGGCAATCTTCCAGGTAAGTAGGTCCCAAGCCATTTAGGACTTAAAAGGTCAAAACCAGGACCTTGAGTTGTGCCCGGAAGACAAATAGGCAACTAGTGCAGATTCCGGAGCACCAGTGTAATATGCTCCCTGCGACCTGTCCCTGTAAGGAGCCGGGCTGCCGCATTCTGCACCAGTGGCAGCTTCCAAACACTCTTCAAGGGCAGCCCCACGTACAGCGCACTGCAGCAACCTAGCCTTGAGATAATGAAGGCATGGATGATGGTTGCCAGATCCGAATCAGAAATAAAAGGCTGCAGCCGTCTCACCAGATGAAGTTGGTAAAAAGCACTCCTGGCAACCGCTGCCACCTGACAATCCAGGTGCATCAGTGGATCTAGGAGCACTCCAAGGCTGCAAACCTGAGTGACCCTGGGGGTGGGGGGCAGACCCCATCAATAACCGGGATCCCAATCCTCCCCCCCTCCCCACAAGTCACAAGGCCAGCCAACCATCACCACCTCAGTCTTGTCAGATTCAATTTCAATCGACTCACCCATATCCAGTTCCCCACAGCAGCCAGGCAATGGGTAAGCACCAAGAGTGCAGGATCTGGGTCAAATGAAAAAGAGAGGGAGAGCTGGGTGTCATCAGCGTACCGGTGACACTTCACTCCAAATCTTTGAATGACCTCACCCAGCCATTTCATATACACGTCAACATGTGATTAACGTGTATATTAAAATAACATAGCATATACCCTGTCCGGGCGAGTCTTCACGTCACGCAGCTGGGAGATGGACATTAGGGAAGATCAGCTCTCTCCAGATGTGCAGACTCACACTGACAGCCAGGCAGAGCCATCTGTGCGTGCTCGTATGTGAAATCCGGTCAGTTCGGACTCAGAGAGTCTAAGGGGAGTGGGACACACACATAGACCTCTGCCTTGCTGCCTGCTGTGACTCTGCTTCTGAGGGAGGGAAGGTGGCTGGAGATGGAGAAATAATAATGCTAATAATCAGCGCACCTGTTTTTTCCATCTCCAGGTCCATTTTCTTAAGGTCTGGTTACGCAGAATTTCTGGTATGGCACTCTTTTTTACATGGCCAGAGAAATTTGACTTACGCAGACTCCATTGTATAGATTTTTAGGGCTGGGATGGACCTTAACAAGACCATCTATCCCATTCCCCCAGCCCTTAGCAGGACCAACTGTACCTAGAACATCCTTGAGAGAGGCTGAGCTAACCTTTTAGAGATTATTATTATTATTATAAACATTTATATAGCGCCAATCGTGTGGCCTGGTGCTGTACAGAACATAGAATTATAGGAACTCCAGCATCATCCTTGGCATCCTATTCCACTACCTAACTAGACCTGTGGTTAGAAAATTCTTCTTGGTATTCAGCTTAAATCCCCTTGTAATCTTCTTCAATTTAAACCCACTACCTCTAAGTTCTACTGCCAATGGCCAAAGAGAACAACTGGGCACCATTTTACTTATAAACAGCCTCAACATATTCAAAAACTGTAATCATTCCTCCCATGCCCTCACCACCCCTTCCACCATTAGTCATCTTTTGGCTAGGCTAAATCTCTCCTCATTGTCCTTGCATTCCAACTCTTTCCTCGTCTCGATTGTTCTCCAATGAACCCATTACAAATGTACTTCTTAAAGTGAGGAGTCCAAAATTGGATGGAGTACTCTAGGTGGAGCCTGAGTGGAGAGGAACAAATCAATTAGAGCAGGCTCGCAGCAGGAGGATAGACCCTTCATATCAATATAGCACTTAGAGCTTCTCACAAAGAAGAAGAAAATAAACGTGACAAATTTGTTAAGTCAGCACTTTCACACACATCTACAACATAGCAAAATGGTATAAAGACACCACAGGAGGAGAGGGTCTAGCTTCCCAGTCTCTGAAAATTATTGTACATTTCCTGACTTTATTCTTCTTCAAAAAATGTGTTTACACCAAAATGTCTTACAATTTCCTAAAGTAACATAAGACACCAATTTCTGATATTTCTGAATGATAAAGCACTATGTTATTGCAAAGGCCAGAATATGCTGGATGGACGACAAACAGTTGATCTCGCTCTCATGCATGGTCACAGATGGACGTAGTAGCTGTGATGAACTGAAAGTTAACCTAGCAGCAGCTGAAACCTAGATTTAAAAGGCTGAGTGTAAGGCAGCAGTAATTCCATTTAGTAAATTCAACAGATGTAACATTCAGGCTGCTGCAGAAGCTGTTAGCATTACTGAGACTATGGCTATAAAGCCAGTTTTATTCTTAGAGAAACATTTGGTCAGCAGCCTGTTAAACCACATCACACCAAACATCTGATTGTTTATAGAATCTCTTTGTGATTAGCAAGTGTATACACAACCAATGAGTCTGGCAGCCACAGTAGGCAATTTACTGAAGTGCAAAGGGCTATCTAAATCAGATAACAGCTAGAGTATGTCTCTCTCCTTGCTGATCATACTAAACTGCCTGGCCAACTGTTCCAGGCAAGTCTGAGGGAGAACTAGGTCACCAATCTCTACTTTCAAATATTTTGATGGAGACTTGCCACCTTCTGCTTGCCCTTATGAACGGACATACCTCCAAGCTCTACTCCCTTATTTGACTTGTGCCCCTTCATTGGTACTGTATGGGCATGTTCTGAACAAGAGACACTTTGATGGGGTTGTGCCTAAAATTGCTTTTCATTCAAAATATCGTTCACACGTCAAGCGCGCTGACATAATTCTGCCATGGGAGATGAAGAACGTATTCTGGGGAAATTAGGAGTACATACTCCCCATGTACTTTGGACTTCAAAACAACTATGTGAACAAGTCACTTGAGTATATATATATCACGTGCTCTGTTGTGACATGACTAGTAGAGGGAGATACCCTGCAGCTCCAAACCAGCGTAAAAATAACAACCACTACCACCACCTCCCAAGTGAAGCAGATACACTAGTTTAATTTCAACCAGAGAGGTTACTTCAGTTTCTCAGGACTCGTTGAATGTGCACTAACTTAAACATTGGCTAATATAACTGTAGAGTTGACACCCATTTCTAGAGCGCTCTCAACTTTCTCTCTGATCCTTCTTGTCATCATAACAGCCTGTCAACTTCTCGAAAGCTTAAAACTTTTTTTTTTTTTAAAAAAAGGTTCAGCAGACCTAAACCCTTGCAGTCATCCTTGGCTCTAGTCTCAGAATCTCCTCCCACATCTTCCTTTCCTGCAAGCCTTTTTACAGTCATCTCTGGAACATTTCTAGAGTTCATTCTCACCTGGACTCAACTGAACTCTTTACAGATGCTTTAAAAACATTCCAGTGATTAAAAAGCCCTGTTCTTATAAATCCCCAGTAGCTGAACTCCAGAGGATACAAAATATTCCAGAAATCATCTCTCATTTCAGAAAGTGGGATCCTAGCACCATTAGCCCTAAGACCTGGAAAGAAGATATAGAATGTTTCAGCTTCTGAACTTTCAGTTTAAATCCATCCCACATCAAAAAAGCACAGGTGCATAACCATGTCTTATCTATGAAAACTGATCTGATTGAAGTTACAGGATATTGTTTCTCTGGGAAACAAAGGAAGCATGGTGTAAAGCCCACTTGGCGGTCATTTATAAACAGAGGTTTAGCCAGCGTAATTATATGGAGTGTCTACACTAACTCTCCCCCTCCCCAAATTTTCTCACCATTATTGAAGAAACTACCACCAAGTTTCTTCTTCCTATCGTATTTTTCTTTTTTACTTTTAGCAAAAGAATCTTTAAAATATATTTTCCCCTCTGTTGCTTTCATTTCACATTTGGCATTTCATCGTTGGCAAAGAAAACATCCTATTCCATTTCACTTCTATTTACAGTTATTTTCTAGTTGGCTTCACTTGAGGGTACCATGGTGAAAACAAACCATTAGGGTTTCCAGAATGGCACGGGATTAAAAAAAACACAAAAAACTAAGCAGACCTTTTAACTTGGAAGAAGAGTCAAACACATTTCTAGATGGCTTAGATGGAATAGAGTCAGAGGCAAAGGTGTTTGTGGGGTAGGAAAACACGCCAAGCAACACACTGCCACAGTTACTGTTAACTAAACCATGAACACAGAACTTTTCCAGGATACATGGTTTATTGCCAATACAATGGCAATTTGGTTGGAGGAAAGAGAAAACAGTTACCTCTCTTTTTTTTTAGGGCCCCTGTCTCCTGAACTTCAAGTTAAGACAAGCATCCTCACTCAGGGAGATCCTGAAAGTGAAGGAAGAGTCATCTCTTCTTCTACCCCCTCCAAGAACAGATCAAAAGGAACACTAGAGGAAGCCCCGAGACTGGCCAGTATGATTCTTGGGTGTCAGCCAGAAAGAAGCTGGTGCCCAGGGCTGTTTTAACAGTAGCTGGATCACTGACTCCTTTTGCCCCATCACTCCTACTCATTTTTAGCTCCTATGATGGGAGGTAGGAGGAATTTCTCTCCCAACATCTGTAATTATCCTTGATGTGACCAGTTGGTGTCAGAGTTACATTTATATGTTATAACAAACTAACTTATTGTGGCACACCAGCAAGCCCAACCTGATCCTTACAGATGGCAGTACTACTACTGCACAATAGATAGGTATAAAGTAGCAGTATAATCAAATCTAAAAACAACAACAACTGCTAGATGTAAACCAAATGTTCATAGGTTTAATATAAGTGCAGACAACAATAATGATGGTAAAATGGAGAAATAAAAACAACAAAATCCAGAAGCCCATAGGAAAACAACAAGTTTCAAAAGCCCAACGTTTCGCTAGTAGACCTGGCTTCCCAGGGGCGGTTATAAATTTCCTGTCTTCTAGAGGCAAGATAAAAATGTAGACAGATCTGAAAGGGACAGCATACATAAACAATTTGAAAAGTGAACATATAATGCACTTATTAATATAAAATCTTTTATATCATTGAACAGAAGAGTTCAAAAGGCCAAAAAAAATGTAGACAATCCCCATACTAGACTTTTTTGGGCCTTTGGCCGAGACTTCATATAACCACATAGGAAAGAATCTTTACATACTGCATATAATTCTGATAGAATCGGACTGAGGTGTACCCTCAAAGCAATGCTGAGTAGGCTGCCCATGTCTTTAGCAGGATATAGCCACAGCTGGAAAGTTAACGATACTGACCTAATCAGGTGGCTGATTTACAAAATGTAAATAATCATCTAGACTAGAATAGCATCTAGAATAGATGCTTATTTACATTTTGTAAATCAGCCACCGGATAAGGTCAGTATCCTTAACTTTCCAGCTGCGGCTATATCCTGCTAAAGACATGGGCAGCCTACTCAGCACTGCTTTGAGGGTACACCTCAGTCTGATTCTAGCAGGATTATATGTAGTATGTAAAGATTCTTTCCTATGTGGTTATATGAGATCTCGGCCAAAAGCCTAGGATGGGGGTTGCTACCTTTTGTTTGGCCTTTTGAACTCTTCTGCTCAATGATATAAAAGACTGTATATTAATAAGTGCATTATATGCTCACTTTTCAAATTGTTTATGAATACTGTCCCTTTCAGATCTGTCTACATTTTTATCTTGCCTCTAGAAGACAGGAAATTTATAACCGCTCCTGAGGAAGCCCGGTCTACTGGCAAATCGTTGGGCTTTTGAAACGTGTTGTTTCCCTATGGGCTTCTGAATTTTGTTGTTTTTCTTTCTCCATTTACCATCATTATTGTTGTCTGCACTTCTATTAAACCTATGAACATTTGGCTTACATCTAGCAGTTGTTGTATTAGTACTACTACTGCACCATGCATCGGCACTGGAAAGCATTACAAATTATTACAAAGAGTGCAAATTGCACAAGTGGAAGAACAGTGCAATTCTGCAGTGGAGAACAGACTATCATGACACCCTCTGCAAGGCGACTTATACTTGTTCCAGCTCAACAAAAGGGAGGAATGTGCGCTCATCCTCCAGACTGGAGCCAAGGCGTTATAACTGATATAGGAGAAATGTATTAAGAGTTATATTGCCAAGGGTAATAAAAGACATATGGAATGTTAATCTCCTCCTAGGACAGAGTGTATAGCAGGAAAAGTAGGGTTTGAGGAAAGGCAGTCAATGCATTTACACTGGAAGGGGGAAAGCAGCCATAAAAGTGTTTCACTTGGTGTTTTTGCGCATTAGCGCCTGATAACATTATTTTATTTTTTTAATTAAAAAAGCTGAAATCCCTGATTGGAAATAAATCAAATATACAAGCATAGGATGGGTGATACCTGGCTTGGCAGCAGTACATGTGAGAAGGATTTTGGGGTTGTAGCTGATCACAAGCTGAGTATGAGTCAGCAGTGTGATGCAGCTGCTAAAAAGGCTAAGGCAATTTTAGGCTGCGTTAACAGAAGTATAGTGTCCAGGTCAAGAGAAATAATAATTCCACTCTATTCTGTGCTGGTCGAACCTCATCTGGAGTACTGTGTCCAGTTCCGGGCACCACATTTTAAGAAGGGCATTGACAAATTGGAACAGGTTCAGAGGCGAGCAACCAAGATGGTCCGGGGCCTGGAAACCAAGTCCTTTGAGGAAAGGTTGAAGGAGCTGGGTATGTTTAGCCTAGAGAAGACTAAGGGGAGAAATGATAACCCTCTTCAAATATCTGAACTGCCGTCACACAGGAGATGGAGCAGACTTATTCTCGGTTACGCCTAAAGGAAGAATTAGGACCAGTGGGCTCAAATTACAAGAAAGCAGATTTCAGCTAAACATTAGGAAGAACTTCCTAACAGTAAGAGCTGTTCGAGAGTGGAACAGACTGCCTAGGACCGTGATGGGCCGCCCTTTGCTGGAGGTTCTCAAACAGGGGCTGTATGGCTATCTGTCCGGGTTGCTGTAGCTGTGGATTTCCTGCACTGAGCAGGGGGCTGGACTAGATGACCTCTGAGACACCTTCCAATTCTCAGATTCTATGATTCTATAACATAAGTAGTTCCATACTGGGTCGACCAATGGTCCATCAAGCCCAGTATCCTGTCTCCGACACTGGCTAGTCTCTTTCTCTTGAGAGAAGTACCCGACAGGTCACAATGGGCAATTCATTCCTGTTGTTCCGACACCAAACAATAAGAGTTACATCCCCAAAACCTACTTGAACAAATGAATGAATGCTTTATTTATAACCATCTGGTCAAATCATACAAAACCCATTAACGGCTGTTAGCCAAGTAGACCTATCCTCCAAGAACTTATCCAATTCCTTTTTAAAACTAGCTACAACCATCAGATGTGAGTGTTTGTACCATAGTTCTATATAGAGGCATGACGACATTTTCAGTTTTATTCTCTATCCCTTTCTGAATGATTCCTAACGTTCCATTTGCTTTTTTGACCGTCGCCCTAGGTGAACAATGTTCAGTACCCTCAGCTCAGCTGAAGATGCTGGACGCCCAAAACAGACATCCATAAGCTCACACTACCAGTACAGCTGCACCTGTACCTACGCTACAAGGAAGCCCACCAAAATCTCTTGGTGTTCCAACCTGCAATGGACTCCTGCTAGGTGCCACCTCATCAGGGTTTTTGTTCAGGGCCTTGCAGGATCTCTCCAATTCCCATGGAAGCAGAAAAATGAAGCCATAGGATATAAAACAACAGAGGTAGCCAACTGTATTGCCCATGACAAGAATGCACTATTAACGCTTGCAGAGAAAATTTAGAGACTAATGTGCCATTGAAAATAGAATCTTAATGATGAAATTCCAAACGCAATGGGGCACAGCAGTGCATGCATATCCAAATCAACACAACTGGATACAAAGGATGTGCTAATTAGCTTCTCTTGCTCAAAGACTCCCAAATTTATACTACTACTTTTATAATACTTCAATTAAAATAGTAATTCATATGTATATTTCTAAAATAGTTTGCCCAACTTCACTTCTGTTTCTTCACAGACCCTTTTCAACTCCTGTCTAGCTATTAGTCGACGATGAGAAAATTTGATCAGAACACCCATACATGTTAAATATTTAACTCAGTAGTTCCCCATGTGTGACCTCTTCAGAATTAAACCTTTGTGACCGCAGACAGCAACAAAAACATGCAAAATAGAGCAATCAGTTGGGATTGCAACCCAGTCTTCAGATAGCATGACTCCACTTGGGGTCCCAATCCAGTTTGGAATCCTTCAATTTAACCTTTATTATTATTATTATTATTATCATCCATCTCTCCTAAAGGTTCATTCCGATCATTCTTTCACAACAACAACAACAAACTCTTGTTTGCTTGAACTTCTTGACAAGACCTAACTTTTAAACAACCGTAAGTTACAATTTTCGTCCTTTAAAAACAAAACAATAACAACATCTATTTAGTATCTAAATAAAATTATTCATGCCCAATCCATTTCAGGCATTTTTATTTGCTTTATGTTAAAGAAAAACACAATAGTTTTGTTCATATTTAAAATGAAAGGATTTTTACCTGAATGTGTTTAGTTAGCTAACAGTGCGCATGAAAGTTACAAATGGTTGGGAAACATGGATAAGCTTTTAGCAGTTTACAAAATTGTAGTACGTTAACACTTGCCAAGAGGCCTGGTTGGGCTGTATAGCTTTTCACTTCTGCAGTCCAGGGTTCTAATTCTGGTCAGCTGAAAACAAAAATGCCATCTCAGCGGCTCGTAAACATTAATTCATCCCAAAGACAAGACAAAAAGAACAAACAAACAATAGAATCTCCTATTCTGGACGACAGTCACTGCTGTCAGGAGAGGCCCAAGGCTGGAATTCAAGTGGTTTAAAATTGCCAAGAGTGCAGTCTATTGGCAGAGCTGTGCAGCATTTGCCTGTCCAAGCATTTGCACTCATCAAGCAAGCACTGGCAAGACCCAGGCAATCCATCCCTCAAGCCATGGATACCTCAGCTGTCTCACCCACATGCAAAACAGCCTTCACAGAACAAATGAGATCTTCAAAGCTATGACATATGTAAAATGCACTGTCATCAGTACTGCATGCTGCTGAAGAAACTATAAGTCACTAGATATTATTGTTAGAGCTGCAATGGAGAAGCACAATCAAAACTGCTCTTTGGCTCTAAGCTTTATAAAAAATCTATTTCAAATAAAACCGACATCAGAAGGGTGTGTTCCTTCCTGCAATTGATCCAAGTGATTATATATACACACACAGACTACTAGAGAACAGACACTGATAATGGATGCAAATAGCAGCTAAGGAAAGCTCCTACCACACAGTAGTGATTAAAAGGAAACCTGTTTAGTATACACAGCAGAGATCCTATAACAGGTTCTATTAAGAAAAGAAGCATTCCCCCCTTACTCTCTTTTTAGTAGCTGCAGCACCAGTTTCACTGTGAAATTAAGTTACTTATTCTTATGCCCTCAAGTCAATGAGTGCCTTACACCCAATTTCCAGTAGCCTGAAGCTTCAGATTTTCAAACCACGCCCAAGGCAAGGTACCAAGCATTATCACATTGTTTAGACAAGCTGAAGCATGCAAGGTTGAGGTGCAGAGAGATATAATGCAACTGTTGCTATCCCTTAGGAAAGCAGTTGTTTTGGGGGAGGAGGAAAACACACTTCAAGGAGGTACCCACTCTTTTCACTGGGGGAGATCCATATTAGGAAGTGTACTCGCTTGCCTAGGATTCCTGCTGACGTTTCCCCACCCCCTGATGCATGCCACCCACACTATCTGACTTTCCTGTGCGCAGCCAGGTGTCTTTAAGAAACAGGAAGTAGCTGTGCCCCACCTCCCCAATTCGCAATCCTAATGGTCTGGGCAAACACACATTCTTGCTCTCTGGACCTCAACATAGGGCAGGTTTGAGTCAAGCCAATTCCTTCTATAGCTGAGCAAATGAGCCAGGAATGCTTGGCAGGGAAGGGAGCCAGATTCAAAACACAATGCAGCTTCTCACTAGCAACGATGTCACACGCCTATTAGCCACAGTCTCATCGCTGAGATATTGGGGGGGGGGGGGGGAGGATTCATCCTTGGGAAAAGGCAGCTGCAATTGCAGCCCGGCTTGTGATTTCCTTCTATGGCAAGTCTGGCTCAGCTGAGAGGGAAGTGAGTCACCGCCTGGTAACACGCCTTGTCTCCCTAAGTAAGAATTTCCAGTGATTCGCCCCCCACCCCTCCAGCATCACTTACCGAGGTGTAGTTGGGCTTCTGCGTCTGGTTGCGCCCCTCCTGCTCCTGGAACTGCAACCCCGCCAGATGTCTCTCCAGTGCCTCCCAGTCCATAGTGGGCAGCTGGGGCTCCTGCTCTTTCAGACAAGTCCCCCCATTGGGGAGCCTGCTGCCCGGGGCAGGCTGGGCTTTCCTGTGCCCCGATCTGCGGCCGGAGGGCAGCCCATTGCCATTCTGCCGGAGGTCCTGCGGGCGGTGAGGATGCGGCGGCGGGGGGTTGCCATTAGGGGCCGGGGGGTGCGGCATGGTGTTGGAGGCGCCGGTGCTTCTCACATCCTCCAGCTCTTCGGCTAAACTCCTCCGGCTGGAGGCTTTGGCACAGCAGCGGGCATCGTCGTCCTCCTCCTCCCTCCACCCATCCAGCCCCTTCTTCTGGTACACCTGGAAATCCTCCTCCTCCTCTTCCTCCTCCGAGTCCTCCAAGGCAGCCAAGTCCAGGCTGCTTGGGGAGGGGGAGGATTTGCACTCAGAGCAAGGGGTCACTTTGCTGGAGTTGGACTCCGAGCTGGAGCGGCTGCTGCAGGCGTCGCTTCCTAGATCCATCCCATCCTCGCGGTAATCCTGGGGAAGAGAGAAACACAGGGTGGGTTAGAGAGAGACACACACACACAGAGAGAGAGAGCCTCTTCCTAGCAGCTGCTAGAATAACATCCCCTCCAGGCACAGAGACCAGACACGACTGAGATGTCGCTCCAGATGCTGCTGCGAGACTTTTCCAAGGGGGCTGATACATTCCCCACCCGGACAGGAGCTCCCCCCCTACCCGCACTTGCCCAAAGTTTCATGCCACCCCCTACCAGGGACCCCCCCAAAAAACAAATCTGGGTATGGCACTAGCCTACTTTGGGAGGAGATCTGGGGGGGTTGTATCCCCTCCCTGCAAGCCCCCTCCGTGCTCACCCTAAAGGGGCAGGTGGCTGGCTGAGGGGCTCCATAGCGTTAGCTGTGGTCAGGAGGAGGAGGAGGCTGCCCCCATGGCTCCCTCCTCCCTCTGCTTGCTTGCTGCCCCGCAATGGCTCCGGAAACTTCCCGGCTCCAGCGCCCAGCTGCGACGACGCAGATACGCCGGCAGCGCAGCAAAAACGGGGAATGAGCCAGGGAACAGTGGCACGGAGTCTCGTCCCCACGCACTCGGCGTAAGAGAGTGAATGGGAATCTTTGTGCTCACACCGCCCCCTGCGGTACAGCGAGGGAGAGCCGGGGAAGATGCAGAACTGATGCACAAGGAGGAGGAAAAAGCAGGAGCCTCAGAATTTTCTTCACCTCCCGCTCCCCTCGCCCACTGGCCCTCCCATGGCCTAACTACAAAGCATAAGCGCACCCCCATCCCCACCCCCACCCGGATAGCACCACACCATTCTAGAATCTGGTGCCTCGCAACGCTGTAGCAGCAAAAGCCCTCAAGCCATGGACCCTTAAATGATTCTCCCCCCCCCCCCTTCTTGTACCTCCCACCCCTATTCCACCCTCTTAATTACAGGACACATCTGCTCACACAAATTCCACCATAGTTTTGGACCCCAGCATACTCCTTCCTCACAAACCCAGACCAGAAGCATAGGTTTTTTTTTAACTCCCCCTCAAAAAATAAATAATAATAATAATATACATAAATTAATTAGTAAATTTTTTTTTTAAAATGCCTGCACAAATTTGAGTTTAAAAAGTCTGGAATTTGGCACTCTTCTATGCCACAGGACAAAAACAAATAACAAAATAAAAACAAAACTAGATCTTAATTACTTTTTTTTAATCTGCTCTCTACAAGCCCCAAATTCCACTACAGATCACACGTGTCCACATTGTGAAAAAAAGCTCTGGAATTCACCCCAGAATCAGGGTATGGATCCTACTGAATCCTAATCAGTATTTTCACCTGCTCATTCCCCCAAATTCAACTATATAACTATAGAGCACATCCGCCCACACTGATTCCACCAACATTTTTTAGAACCCAGCATTTCCCACCACAGCACCAGGGGAAAACAAAGCAAAAAAGCAGATGTAAGCCATGAATTCTCATGATTTTTTCAGCCCTTACCCTCCCACCCAAATTCCACCATCCACACACAATGATTCCACAAAAAACTTTGTAATCTGGCTCATTCCAGCACCACAGAGGCAAACAAAGCAAAACAAATTCAACCAGGGATCCTGATGGATTCTGTTTGCTTTTCCACACTTTCTTTTTTAAGAACAGATGCTTGTGGAAGTGTGCCTTATTATATCTGGAGACAAAGGTTTTTCAACAAGATGGTCCCACGCAAGGACCCTACGTGGGGCCAGTGTTGTCTAAATTCGGGGGGGGGGGGGCAGTGCATGCTCCCGTGTCCATCCATCCCCTACGCACCTCCACCTCCACGCCCCATGCACAGGGCTTTTGGCATAAAGCTGGAGTGCCCCATGCAGCGATGGGGTGGGTGGTGTATGAGGCCGCTTGTGTGAAGTGCTCCACACACATGGTGCCCACGCACCCTCCCCCCGCACTGATCACGGACCCACCCCCCACCTGTCTCATTTAAAAATACCCAAAGTAGTTCACATGATTCTTTCATTGGAACAACTTCTGTTGGTGAGGGTATGGAAGCTTTCAAGACGCACATGATTTTTCATCAGGCAATGGGCAAGTCAGATCTAAAATTAGCAATTTAAAATTGCCCATCACCTGATGAAGAATCAGCTTGAAAGCTTGCATACCCACACTAGCAGAAGCTAGTCCAATAAAAGATACTATTTGAACTACTTTGTCTCCATCTATTACTTTTGGGAGGACCATGGCAAACACATTCACTTATTACATCTGAGTGCTCATCTAGGGATAATTTGGGGTTTCATTAAATTTTTCATCAAAGCAAAAATGTTTTGTATTTTGAGATCCTGGAAGGTAGAGAAAAAACAAAATTGTAAGGAAATCTGGAGTTTGCCATATCATGATGGGGTCCATCCTGCCCTGGTATCTCAGGTTCGGAGTCTGGGGGTGCTCCTGGACCTGCAGCTCCGCCCGGATGCCCAGGTGGTGGCTGTGGTGAAAGGGGCATTTCGTCAATTACATTGGGTGCGTCGACTTCGGCCGTATGTCTCGGACTCCAACCTAGCCACGATTGTCCATGTTTTTATTACCTCGAGATTGGACTATTGCAATGCACTCTACATGGGGCTACCCTTGGTGCTGGTTCAGAGGCTGCAGCTGGTGCAGAATGCGGTGGCCCATCTCCTAACGGGGATGGAATGATACGAGCATATTACACCAGTGCTTTGCTCTCTGCACTGGCTGCCTATAGTCTTCCAGGCCCAATTCAAGGTGTTGGTGTTGACCTTTAAAGCCCTGAATGGCCTGGTCGCCGCCTACCTGCGGGACCGTCTCACCCTCCAGGCCCTGGATCGGCCCCTGCGGTCGGCCGAGGACGCCCTCCTCGAGGTCCCTTGGGTTTCTCAGGTGTCGACCTTGCGGAGGGCGTTCTCTGTGGTCGCACTGCGGTTGTGGAACTCCCTCCCACTGGAGAACCGCCTGATTACCGACCTCCCCTCTTTCCGTAGACAATGTAAGACCTGGCTGTTCCGCCGTGCTTTTCCTGAGGGAGAGGGGGTGGGTGGGTTGGGTTAGGGTGGGGGGTATATTGTTTTATATATTGTGTTTTAATAGTGTTTTAAATCATATTATTGTTGTCTTGAATTGTTTTAATATGTTGTTAGCCGCCCCAAGATGCTTTTAGCAGGAGGGGGTGGCATACAAATTTGATTATAAAATAAAATAAAAAATATACAAATTATAAAATATTTCATGAAATAATCCTGATTTTTTCATAGAGCAATTTAAAAAAATGGTTCTTGCTTTTTTTTTTATTACACAGAAGTTTGAGATCTTTCTTTGCCTTCCTTTCACACCTCTTCCACACCCCTCAATTTCAAACTTCCTGTGCTGCTACAGAGAAATCATCAAGAACCACATTTGGGGTATTTTTGGACATTCCATTTTTCATTGTTTCCCACAGCACTTTTTCCATCCTTTCCACTCCATAGGATCAATTTCACTGTGGCTGTCAGACTCAGCAAATTGACAGCCGTCCACGTAAATCTGATCTAGCAGCACAAATTTTGGCTCCATTTTGTTAGTGCTATATATCTCTGTCATGCCACCATTATACACAATGGTGTATTTCAATTATGACATTCAATGATTATTAATTTTTAAAATTACTATTAGCATAGCATCTAATGTGTGGAAAGAAATGTACAGAAACAAAGGACAATTATGGTCCATACACTGATCACTTTGCATTCTTTCTAAATTGTATAACAACATATAAATCACTGATTCAGAAGCAGGGTCTGGAAGGATTCATACCATGGATTTTTTGAAACTGGTTCTGGGATGTACTAGATTACAGAATTTTTTTATTGCAATCAGAGCAGATGGATAGGATCTGAAGTTGGATGGCAGAATTTAGGTATATGGATAAAAAAATAATTAGGATCCATAACTAGGATTCATTTTTGCTCTTTTTTCACTGCTGCATGGCCAGGATGTGATGTATTCAATACTTTTTTGGGTGCACTTAGGGTGGGGTGACAGTGGAATTTTGGGGGCATGGATGTGTGTGAAAAAATCACTAGGATTGATGTGGATCCATGCCTTTTCTCCATTGGCAGTCAGCAGTTGAGTTTCCAGAGTCTTTTGGTGCTGTCAACATACACGGATATGATCTGTAGCAAGATGTAGAATTATTGGTTGCAAAAATGTACAGGATCTGGCAAGATTAATGTTTTTAAGGGAGGAACTGACATTTACCCACATCTAGGAAGGAGGCCATAGTTCAGTTCAGGAGTTGGGGAGGTGGTAGGGGATCATGCAGGTGGATTTGATGTTTCCCTATTGACTGCTTTGACCCAGCCCAGCCCTACGGGATTACACCTTCTCCCTTCTGGAACAAAGTCTGCAAATAGCAGCAGTAAAGGGCTGGAGATGTACATAAAAACAAATTAATTACATTGTTGAGAGAAGGGTCAAGACTTGAGCTAGAAGGGGAAAAGGCATTACCCCCCCCCCTTCCCCAAGAGAGCAGTCTGAACTTTGGGACTAGGGTACATTCTGATAAATAGACTATTTGATCCAAGCAATTCTTCCACTGCCACTAGAAAGCAATCCCCGTGGGAGCACACACAGAGCAAACCAAGATGAAACCTCAGGGAATTCTCTCTTTTTTTCTGGCATACCTCTCAATCCCTGGATTCTAAAATGAGAGGTGGTGACACTCAGAGAGCAAGACATTGTGGACAACATTTCCATTTCTTGATTTATGCACATTTTTGCCCCGTTTTGAGGCTGAGCCAATAAAAATAATAATCTAAAAACGCAATCTTAAGCAAATCAAAGAATTCACGCATCCATAAACCAGACTTGAACCCTAATTCTTCCAGTCTTCTTATACACTGTTTGGTCACCACATGCTCATGCTAAGTGAGCTCACTATGCAGATAGCTTTCCCTTGGACAGTAACACTTATCCCATACTCCAGACATGTCTCCTCCTGTGCAGATTCTCTGACAGATGAGATGCTGTGTGGATTCTCCCACAGTCCACTGTTAAGTTGGGCTGAATTCTGTTGATATTGATTTTAAAAGGAAACTTAAATATTAAAGAAATAACAACATTAGCCCAATATACAAGATTCAGATTTGAACCCTTGGCCTATAAATCATCTTTTTACAGTTTTACTACCAGATCTACAGAAGAAAGTACTGCTTACAGTTTTTTACTCAGCCACTAGAGTAGGACTCTGCATATTGCCCAAAAAGCTGACGAGCGTAATGCTGTAACAGCATGGCTGGAAAGCTAAGCTCTGTAGCTGTCATGCCAGTGTCCATGGGTTCTAATCTACCTTGTACCCTTCTCTCTCCCGTCTATTAGCTTCTTCTAAAAAAATAATGAAGGAGCAACTCCTAGTTTCTCTTCTCATTTCAGTGTGTTGATATAAAAAGGGTGAGGAGCACAGTTAGAAGTGAGATTCAAGCTGAAAACCTCCTATGTCACTCCTTGGTTGTTTCCCCCAAGGCTATGGTAGACAGTCACTCTCATGCACACACACCAGTCCAGGAGTGTGGGACAGCTACCAAAATCACTGCTAATTCCAGGACACCCTACCCAATGCAAGGCAGTTGAGAGCTATGTTTGCAGGTTCTCTTGGATGCACAGAATGAACTGCATCCACAGATTAAATTGAATCTGCTATTACAACAGCAACAAATCTACCCAACAATAATTTGGAGAACAGGATGGTTAAGGCTACACAATACTGTTGTACCACTGCACACAAGTCATTTTATTTTGTTCTCAGGTGAAAAATAAGCTTTCTTTGAGTATTTTAAAAGAAAAATGGGGGGGGGGGAGGGGCTCTTCATGCTGGTAAATGTATAGCAGCATATATTTAATTATTTGTTTATTACATGGATTTGATATCCTGCGCCCTCCAGCACAAAGGCAACGCGGGGTGGCGATCATATGATAAAGTGATGCAGGGGCTGCAAGTTAGAATCTTTGGCCCCTTACATCAGGGGAGGGGAACCTCGTTTCTCCCATAGATCACTCTGAAAATGAGTACAAAATCTGCAGCCCGCTTAGGAGTAGGAGGCAAGGGTGCTTAAATTAGGGGAAGGAAGACATGGGCCCAGATCATGAACCAGGGATGCGCCACCACCCCCTATCCTTGAGTGCATGCCCTCAACTCCACTCCCTTCCTTAGAACTCACTCTTTCAGTGATTGAAGGTAGGGACTGGATTCATAAATCAGAATCAGGAACTGGAGAAAGGTCAAATAAAAAACAGCCACAGGCTAGATTTGGCGTGTGGCCTGCAGATTCCCCATCCATGCCTTAAACTGTCACCATTGTTAAAGTGCTGTGGTTTTTTGGTGTGTTTTTTTTGTCTTTTAAGACCAAGTTGAGACAACATGGTGGTCTGGCAGACAGGACATCAATTAAAACATCTGGCAGAATTAAAATCTGGCTTCCATTGAAATCAATGGCAAAACTCCATGCAACTTCAGTGAAGCCAGGATTTCACCCCTTGCTTCTTCTCCCCACTGCTAAGCCAGAAGGGATTCACTGTATGGCCCGCTTCCTCATCTATGCTTTCATTTCCCTCATCTACATCTACAACCTCTGTTAATTAGACATTTGCTCCTTTGTCCTTTCCGTTCCCTGGATGGAGTGGACTAATACTTAGTATTTCTATTAGTGTAGCCTCAGTTTAGTGCCACAAAGAACAATATCCCAGTCAGCAGTACACAGCTAACTCCTCTACATGGTTTTTTTAAACTCCTCAGAGTAAATATAAATGAAAAATAAAACTGATATTGTGAAGGTTATTCTGGTTTATACAAATCAATTTTTAAAACACCTATCCTGAGCTCTAGGCTGTCTGCCAGAGTTTTTTTTGTTTGTTTTTTGGTTTTTTGTAAAGCTGATTCATAGTACAAGAGTAATGCCAACAGGGAATTCAGCCCTCATAAAAATAAAGCATGCCTTAAACAAGCCAATACTTGAGAAAATATTTTAACCTCTTGCTAAACAGACCACCACCTCAATTTCTTTTTAAACACTCCATCCCTCCACCCACATAACTCAGCACCGGCGCCCCTCCACAAAGCCTAGATAGGATTTGCAACAGGCCAAGCACAACAGTCTCAAGGGTGTTTTCAGACAAGCACCTCCTCACCCATTACCCACTGGTTACCCAAGGCAATCAGTGGTTAACCAGTGAGTAATGACTGAGTGGGTAATGCACTTGTCTGAAAACACCTGATGACTAGATATTTTAAACAAGATGCTACCATACATGGCCACCCATCCAACTGTTCGTTTGAAGGTGGTGCATGGGGAGGCACACTCCCATGAGCCACACAGCACCCCCTCTTGGCCACTCATGGGGCACTGCCAAAAAATCTGAAGCGTGCCATGCAAGGCAAGCCGAAAAAGTGTGGGTGGGGGGGCAGGTGCCTACGCATCCCCTGCGCGCATGAACCGGTGTGCCCACCCACGCCAGCAGACAGGTCCGAGGCCAGTTGCCTCTCCAGTCCCGCCCACAGCCCTGCAGGGAGCTCTCTGAGGAGCTCTTAAAAGACATGCATGAGAAATACAACACAGGGGTGGTTCAATGCACAACCACCCCATGTGACTCACGAGAGAAGAGCCAATGCTATGGAGAACAACAGCTCAGACAGCAGCTTCTTGCATGTTCCCCCGCCCCCAGGATGCGCCTCCATTGTTGCCCGGGACTGCCAGCAGCTGCACCACGTCCTGGGCAGGAAGGGGTTACTGGCTGCTACAGCTTCTTGTTTCCATGGTGTCTACGGCTGTGTGTCATGGCAGAGGGCAAACAGCTGGGTGGAATTTGGGGTGAGGGTGTTGCCAGGAGGGGGGAGGAAGAGGGAATGGCTGCCCATGTGAGTTGTTTGTGTTGGACTGTGCAACAGTCACAAGTAAAAGCCCATTGCAAGCCCTGCAAGCTTAATATGGGGCTTGTCTGGTAGGGGGAGGGTCAGGGGATGAAACAGGTTTTTTTCCCGCCTTGTCTCTTCTCTTCTCCTCTCTCTGTCCTCCACCTTGTCCCATGTAGTCTGTACAGTATGGAAGCATGTCTTCTGAGCTCTTGGTAAAGTTCTGTTTTGAAGAAACTTCTACTGTGTGTTGTTCAACAGAAAGCTAACTCTACAATAGTTTGCAGGGCCAGTTCATGGCAGTGGGAGTGCATGGAGGCTGTCTGTGTGGGCACAGTGGCCACCCTGGGAGCTCCCCACTCTCCATGTGCGTAGGGGATCCACAGCTGTGCCATTCAGCAGCGACGGAGTAGCCCTTCCTCAAGCCTTGCTCGTTTAAAAACACCCTCTGTTGATCATATATATTTAATAATAGATATAGTCTTTAAAATGTAAGAGATCAACTTATATGGTTCTTATATTTACCCTCTCAAATAGTAGTAAAACTAGGGGACACTCCATGAAACTAACTGGCAGCAGATTTAAAACAAATGAAAGTGGTTTTTTTCCATGCAACACACAATTAACTTCTGGAACTTGTGGCCAGAGGGATGTGGTTATGGAAAAAGGATTGGATAAGTTCTTGGAGGATGGTGGGTCCATTACTGGGTATTAGCCAAGTAGGCTGGGGGATCGCTTCCCACTCCTCTCTTCCCACTCCCACCCCTCTTCCTCCTTCTCTCATGTCCTCCTTCTCCCCTGCCTCCCTTAAGGAAATCTCCTCTCTGCTCTCCTCCTCCAACCCTTCCACTTGCCCCCTTGATCCCATTCCT
>QEPC01014905.1:2066482-2080986 GCA_003113815.1 Sphenodon punctatus | reverse complement strand
GCGCGCGCGCTCAAGGTCAGACATGGAGGGTTGTCATAATATTGAAGTCACTTCAACCCATGATTCTTCTTACAGTAGACTGTTACCTGTAACAGGCAGTCTTGCTAATTCAGACGTGCGTTTAAATCGCACAGCCGCGGCATCGTGCGATTTAAAGCACCGCGCACTTCCGGGTTGGTGTGAATGCACCGACCGCGTAACGCGAACTGTTGGAGTGCGGTTTCGAAAGCTGCTCCGAGCAGCTTTTAAAACCACACTCCAACAGTTCGCGTTAGGCTGAATTGGTGTCTGAATTGGATGGCTGAATGAGCATTCTGAGGATCAGACTACAACCCTTTGAATGGCACAAAATACATTATGAACAAAAGAGGCGACGATGAGCTATCCCACTGCAGAAAGCCTCTCTCTCGCTCTCTGTTCCTTTGGAGTAGAACAATAATACCTGAACCACAGACTCTCTGAGATCTCCTCAGAAGAAAAGGCTGTAGCTATTCAATAGCTGCTCTATGCTTTGATCTGCAGGAGAGTTAGTAATATTTCATTATCAACGATCCCAAAGACAGATGAGAGATCTAATAATTTCAGCTTGGCATCTAGCTTTTAATCTATTACCAGAAGAAAGTCATTAACTAACACTGTCAATGCCATGTCCATGCCAAAGCAAGTCTGCACCAGATTGTGGAGAGGCATAAATATTTTTCTTGCCACAGCCTTCTCAGTAAAGTTCATTGATGACAGACAAACAGAAAGGAAGCGAGAAAAACCTAACCCTGTTTAATCTTAAACGGTTGTCAGGTTTGGATTTTAATTGTGTGCTGTTAGATATCACCATTTTAAGCCACTTTATAGCTGAAAGGCACGTTGCACACAAGTGGCTTCCAAACACTGATCCACTGACCATACTAGAAGCTCACAAGGCCATGGTAGGAAGCCCCCCTGGTATGTGGCTGCAGCCCCTACCATATTAACATCTTCTGCCACCTGCTTTGCTGCTCTGCACTGGCTACAGCTACAGCAAAGTGGGCTTTGGTCCATGTCCATGATCTGGAAAAAGTTTTGATGGTTTTCAGAGGTCCATGTATATAATCTCTATACAATGTATATCAGTAGGTAATACCGTCTGACATTCCATTGCCAAGTGCCTCCACAACATATAAACCATAAAGCATTAGTAAAAATCAATGAAACAACAAAGGTCAATCCTGCAGACATATGTGCTGAGACCCACTGAAATCAATGGGATGCATATGTAAATCTTTGTAGAATCATGGCCGAAGGCTAATTTGTTGCCTCCACTAAGAACATAAGACGTGCCAATTACGGAGTCAGACATCTAGTCCAGCATTCTGTCTCCAACAGTGGCCAGCCTTGGTTACCTCAGGGACCCTATCAAAACCCACCAAAACAGACAAAAAGAGTGGTAGCCTAGAATAGCTGAGGAGGCTGCTGGGCCATCCTTAGAAACTGCGGGGCCCAATTTTAAGCAGTCACTATATTTTGCAGGACAGGGATACCCATACTGGGCATGTGCAGTGCAGCTATCTTAGGACCTTCCTTCCACTCTAGTCCAACCTGATAAGGATGCTAACAGGAGGCATCCTTGATGGGCCCTCCATGCCAGAGGGAAGGGGATCAAAGAATGAGAGTAGCCAAGCAAGTGGTTGAGGATTTCCATGTTGCACAAGGCCACCAGCCACTCATGGCTGGCCTTACTGCAGGGCAGCCTGGGGCAATTGCCCCGAACCCTGTGGTTCCAGGGACCCCTGCAGTAGCACCTTAATTGTGGTGCAGGCCCTGTGGAGCCCCTCACTCCCACCCCAGCATGGCCCTAAACAGGCTAGCTTTGGGGCCCCGCATAAAGATGGTCCCGCCAGGGAGTTGGAGTCCCTCCCACCCACGATCCCACCCACCTGACAGGAAGTTGCAACTTCCTGGGACCTGGTGGGTGGAGGAGGGGGGCTTTGGCTCCTGGGGAGCAGCCCAGCAGGGGTTCACGTTGGGTGGTAGGTGGCGGCGGGAGTGGCTCTCTAGAACACTGGGCTGGACGGGTTGGAGGGGGAGGGCATATGTTGTCTTCAGCCTGGGCCCCGGAATTTCTAAGGCTGGCTCAGCAGCCTCCTCACCTGCCTGGCTGCCCCACTCCATCCTTCCCATTCCCCATACCTCCTCACAGTCCCTATTTAGGAGGAATTGACCCTTTTTGGATGCTGAATTCCACTGTTCCTCTTTCAGAAGAGAGAGACAAAAAGACCAGCATTCAAGCCGCAGGCGCCTCTTACCATGTAAATGTTCGCTTATAAATCAAGGATACCAGGTATCCAGGTACAACTCTATTTTATTTGGGATCAGCACTCCAGAAAAGCAGATGTGGCAGTTTACAAACTACACACACACTTATGCTATATTATAGTCCCATAAAAGTTATCTTACTCATCCAAGGTGCCTTTGGAGTTGTGATGGCTGGTTTAGAAGAAGCAGAGAGGGAGCCCACGGCAGCCAGAGAGTTGAAGCTGCTAGCGAGTGGCGAAGTGATGTTCGTGTGTGTGGGTCAGAAAGGAACCAAAACCATGGAACTCATAGCATGAGCTTGTGGGACCTAGCCTTTGGTCAAGGTCTCATCCGCTGAGCCAGTTCCTATATACCTTTCAGGGGCTGTTGTTCTCATGGGAAAGGATGAGATGGTAAGGTCTGCACAACATAGGAGGGTCCTGTCTCATCTGCATTGTTACCTTGCGTGGAGTTCTTGTTCCTGCCCTGAGATCATCTTATCAGTACAAGTTAGTACTGGACGTCTATCAATCAGACCAGTTTTGGCTGACACTGGTCCTAGGAGCTCTCCTGCTGCATCTGTAGAGCTTGTTTAGCATTTGATGGCTGTTTAGTGTAACTTCTCTTTGTCTTCGGGTGTCGGTTGTAGTGACAGTTAAATCCTTCTGTTTGACTTAGTTCAGAGTTTATAATGTGCGGCCCCCTTTCCCTCGAGAGATGATTTTAAGTCCTTTGGCCAGCTTATTTTCTCATGGTCGTGTCCTTTTGGGCCTCGGATAGGCCTATGTCCTAACTATGACTACTGTTATTAATATCTAAAATTCCTATTCCTAACAGAATGATAAGAAACTAAGGACAATTATAAGCAGAAGAATTTTTGTCCTTCTTTATGCACTTGATATGTTGGCATGTAAATGCGAGAGGGTGGAGCTTATTCACTGAGGGGCAGAGTTTATTAGCTTCAGTCTTTGGCTCAAAATATAGAGAGGTATGTTTCCTTCCATGCCAGATAGGAAGACGGCAGCTCCATGAAGTGCACATCACTCAGTCAGGCAGTTCTGGGCCCTCAATTTACCTCTTCCATGCCAGATCTGGTATGGGGGGGAGGGAGCAAAAAGAGCAGGGCAGCATGGCAAGCAGTTGGTTGGTTGGAGGCCCCACAAAATGAAGGGCCCCATGGCAGAGTCAACATTAGAATTTCCGGGGCCCAGGGTGAAGTTAAAATGCGGGGTCCTACCCCTTCCCTGATGGCTCCACCCCCTCAGAAACACCCTCTGAGGGGCGCTAGAGGTGGTTGCATTTGGGGCCTTACTGGGAGAGAATAGGGGCCCTGCACCCTGCTTTGCTGAAAAGAGGGGCCATTGCAGAAGCCCTGGAAATCGTGGACCTGAGGCAGTTGCCCCGGGTTGGTCTGTGGTAAGGCCAGCCCTGGCCCAGTGGTTACCTAGTATAAACCAAACTGCTATTGTGACTCTTAGCTAGAATTAACAGGTACAGTATTTTGAACCATTATGGAATTTCACTCTCATGTAGCAAATCGATAGATGAAATACAGTTGATTAAAGAAATTGGTTTTACCAAAGCAATCCTATAAAAACGAGACTCAAGATAAAGTACGGATCTTTGTAAAACCAAAACATCTCTGCAGGTTTTCCCATTTCTTTTCCCAGGTCTAAGGCTGGAAAGGCTGCCTTAGACCTGCCTTAGTCTAAGGCTGCCTGTAGTTTTCAGGATTAGGTTTAACTGCAATTAGAATGCAAGTAGCATTCACCAGAGGGTGTAAATAGGTGCATCCATATAATGATCAGTTTTCACCAACTCTCCCCAATTTATCTAATTTTTAAAATTATAGTAACTAATTACTAGCTGCCTATAAATACCTCTGTTAAAACACTAATCTATTTTATTATATTCTGGTTCACTGAAGCCTGCTCTAACATACAAATTTGCTGACTTCAAAGAACAGCAGTAGAAAAAGAACTTCTCTTTTCTACGTATTTAATTTATCTCCTCAGTTTCATTCGTTAAAATTCCATTTTCAAAAATACATGCAAACGTATACATAGAACAGCACGTCAGAATTATAACCTTGATGTGTAGTCTTCTGGGCAATGCCAAGTGTTATCGCATGAGCCCATATGAAGGGAGACTGTAGCAAACATTCCTTGTAAAGCCTAGGGATTTAGCTGAGTAGAGAGCTGCATAGTGTCCTCTTAACTCTAATCTGCTATTTAATTTAATTATTTAATTGGATTACGAATATACCTCTTGACAAGCAGTTTTGATATATTAAAGATGAAACCATGAATTAAGGCCGTGCATTTCTTGTCCCCAGAAGTCAGGAAATGCAAATACTAAACTTTCAGCAGCTGCGGTTTATTATCAACTCTATGCATTTTGGGGGGATTATAACAAATATCAATTAAAATTTAACCAAAAAATTAGAACTAGGGAATGAAGGGTAGATCATGAGCTACTGGTAGATCGTAAGATAATCTCTAGTAGATCACAGTCTGGGAAGGGGAACCATCCCATTAAGAGATTGCTGTCTCTGGGGAGGAGAGCAGGACCATCGCCCCAGAGAGTGTCTCTGGGGAGGAGATAGGTTAGGAGAGATTCTCCAGTGCACCAGGGAAGGCTCTTGCTAAAAAGAGAGTTTCTCTCCATTTGTGAGACCAGCTGCTGAGGTGCTCTAGAGCTGGAAGCCAGTGCGAGGGGTCCCAACCTGGAATGCCAAGCCACCGGGAGGGGTCCTGGTGGACGGTAGATCACATGAGGTTGATGCCTGGATCCTCTGCATCATAAGCCTGCCCACCCCCAGTCTTAAGGTGTCTAATTTCTGCATTTCCTGACTTTAACACCAAACTGGCAAATACCTATGTGCTTGCATTTAACTATAAACTTTAATGTAAGTAGGCAACATTTACTTAAAAGGGGCTTGCTCATGTGAGTAAAGTTAAACATATGTGCAAGTTATGAATGTGTGAAGCTAGGGTTGTAAGGAAAATAGTTTTGCAACCTTTTGCAACCACTGTCAGGGACTTCTATAGAACACAATCAAATGTGGGCTAAAGGACTGGATAATGGACAAACCCACACTGCTATTCAAAACATATAAACACTACAGTGCCTTTGATTTAGTCTTTCTTCACACCTGTGACAAAGCTACTGTCATCCTGCCTGGGGTTGGGGAGGGCTACCTCACCCACCCCCCATCCGGGGCAGCTCCAGCAGCAGGAACACACCTTGCTGGAACTTGGGCAGGGAGTGATAGGAGACTGCCTGGCAAGGTCCTTGTACTGCGGCCGGTGCCCCGCCCCCTCTCCCCTACAGTGAGTGACAGGCAGCCATGGCTGCCAAAGCAACCCCCCATGCTGAGCCAGGCAGGCATGCAAACAGACGCGTTCACCCAGTTCGGCCTGCTCTGTTTTGCCTGGGTGGCTCGCAGTGCCGGACCTGGGCCTGGTTCATTGCAGTCCCATATTTCTGACCTGGCTGCCAACCCCGCTGAGGTTTGAACCGGGCCCACACCTAGCAGGCCCAAAACAGATGGGTGGGGTCAGTGCTGGCCCAATTGGGCCAGAGTGTGCCAAACTGGACCTGCATCACATTTGTGAACACCCTCTGTTTGATCTGACAGATACCATTTGCTCCTATATTGTCACCAGTGGCGAGGATTATGTTTTACTCCTGTGGAAGTAGGAAGTCCCTGTGTGATCGGTCTGTTTGCCGACACACCGAAGGAGACAGGACACCATGCTGGGTTTTAACGGCCGCGCTCTTTATTCGAATCAAATTACTGTTAACCAATGGGTGGGGACAAATCGCCTAGTGCGATGCGGGTCCAGTACCTTGGAATCAACGTATGTAACCATCAACAACAAACCAGGGGTGGTTTCGATGTACCCTCAATTTCCACCCCCATCATGAACATCATGTCCCCCTCTCATTGGCCCAAGCCACAGGTGAGAGGGTCCCAACCATTCGAGTAAGGATGAAGGTGCCTACAGACGGGGGACCATACTTGTCCCTACCGCCCTCGCTCGACACCCCTCCCGGGGAGGCAGCCCCGCCGCTTGCCATACCCGGTTTTCCAGCGGGTGGGCCTCCCCATCTCTTAAGGAGATGACTCTTACTTATAAACCCTAACCTAATCTAACTTACTGTACTGAACCCCTGCCACTAAGGGGTCGCTGTGGAACCCGGACGAGCCCGACCCCCACCCCCCCATCTATAACTTATTCAGAAGAGAAAGCAATGCCCCCTTTAGAGCCTCCAAATAAACATCATTTCCAACTGGCGATAGGTGAACCCCATCACGTCGATACAGCTCCGGGCACCTGTGGGACAAAGCACTTGTATCTACTCGCTCACCACCCAGGTGGGTAAGCCATCTACCTACATCCCGATTGATAGTTTTTTGGGTTCACTCGATCTTCCATGGATGTACCCCAGCGCCCCATGACATTCGTTCGACAAGATCAGTCCATACGAGTGCAGCTACTGGGAAACGTTTTTTAAATTCCCATATGTCAGATTTAATGTTCTTAATGAGCTGCACCCCTTTCAGGTGAAGGATGTCATTCTCACCCAGATGTATAACAAGTATGTCAGGCAGGGAGCCGGAGATGGGGGGATGTAGGGCAGGTAGTAATTGGTGCCACTTCATGCCTCCGCGACCTTTCCAATGAAGCTATGCCTGGGCCAATAAGCCCAGCTGGGTCCCCCATCTGGTTTAACCCACTGCCTTGCCCGCCCAACGCACGAGGCTGTGGCCGATGATCCAGATCTGTTTCCAGTATCCAGGGCAGCCACCTGGGGGTTAAGAAGATGATACTACTGAGGGGGAAGGGTGCCCCGAACATAAGTCCGGAACGCCCTCGACCTCCACCGGCCCAGCTCCCGGATCCCCCGTTCCGGTACACCACTCTCGGCGGCAAAAGTTGCAGCCCCGATACGGAATGAGTGGGTACTATATGCCGAGGGCAGGATGTCGAGGTGGGACAAGGTCGCCCTCAACACCGCGGTGAACTGGTACCTGGTTACCGATCGACCCCCGGCGTGCCTAAAGAGGGGACCAGGAATACCCTGCCGGAGGTCGAGGTAGGTTTCAATTGCATGTATGGGGCATAACTCTATCGATCCGGCCCCGTCTTCTCCAGGGCAAGGGGAATGCCCAGTTCTTCTGCTATGGCGTGGAAAGTCTGCATCAATCTCGAGCAGTCTTCCATGCCGGCCCAGCCGATGAATAGGAAGTCATCGAGATATTTGGTGATTCCCCGGCTGCCAGATCTCTGTTTGACGATCCATTCGACAAGGGTGCTGAACCGCTCAAAGGCTGAGCAGGAGATCGAACATCCCATTGGCATGGCTTTGTCAAAGTAGTACATGCCGTCAAAATGGAAGTCCAACAGAGGAAAACTCCCGGGATGTACTGGGAGCAGGCGAAAAGCAGATTTGATGTCGCATTTTCCCAGGACAGCCCCTGGGCCAAAAGATCTAACTAAGGCCATGGCAGAGTCAAACGACATGTACCTAACAGAGGAAAGCTCCTTTGGGATAGTGTCGTTGACTGAGTCGCCCCAGGGGTAAGAGAGGTGATGGATTAGGCAGAACTCACCGGGGCCCTTCTTGGGTACAATGCCCAAGGGAGAGGCAACCATATTGGGAAAAGGGGGGGGGCGGGAATGGCCCCGCCACTCTGCCCTCGGCTGCCTCCTTCCAGATTTTGTCCCGTACTACTCCCTCCATTTCCACCACTGACTTGAGGTTTGGAGCCAGTCGGTGCCCCTGAACCTCAACTGCTGGGATGTGAAAACCTTCCTGAAACCCCGCCATGATGTACCTGACCTCTGCTTGGTCAGGGTGACCTCGCAGGGCATGCTTGAGTTGGGCCACCCTAATTGGAGTTGGGGCTTTTACTTTCAGATCCTGCGACACTACCCGCGGGAGGGCCTTTCCCGGCCCCTCCAAGGGAAGGGCTCTTGAGGCTGGTTTACCCCGCAGGCAAGCTGAGACCGGGTGATGGCCGGAGCAGGTGCAGCAGGTGTGGAGAAACTTACAGGCTGCTCTGGAACATCTCCCAAAACGGCTGAATTCCCAACATTGACCCCCAGACGGTGACAACCCTTTCCTCGCCTCGTCACGAAAGAACTCTGTGGCAGACGAGGCTCCGCCTTTGGCCAATAAGTGGCCACTGTCGGATTGGGGCATGTTACCTACCCCGCTCATACAATTAAGCCACAGATCATGGGCGTGCAAGTCCCACCTCAAGCCCGGAGTATATGCCGCCCGGTGACGGAATGCGTCATCATACCGGAGCCAAGTCCCCGCTGGCCCAGATTCGTAGGCCTGCCACACGATGTCAGCGTATTTCATCAAATCCGCAGCCCTGGTAGGGTATGCCTGGATCATAATCCCCATATAAATGGAAAAGGCTGCCGTCCAGTTTGACCAACTTCGTTCAGCTTTGGGGTGCTTGAAGCGTTCCTTCTCTTTTTTGTCCTGTTGCTCAGCGGGATCCGTTATAGGATCGCTGAACAAGAGGGCAAACAAGTCTAGGTATTCCCCCCTCCATATCCGCTCTTTGGTGGCCGGGAGCAGGTGGCCCCCGGCTGCCAATTCCGCTGAGGTTTGAACCGGGCCCACACCTAGCAGGCCCAAAACAGATGGGTGGGGTCAGTGCTGGCCCAATTGGGCCAGAGTGTGCCAAACTGGACCTGCATCACATTTGTGAACACCCTCTGTTTGATCTGACAGATACCATTTGCTCCTATATTGTCACCAGTAGCGAGGATTATGTTTTACTCCTGTGGAAGTAGGAAGTCCCTGTGTGATCGGTTTGTTTCTTCTCTGTGGCATAGATGGGGTTGCTCAGTGATGTCAATGGTGAGTCTTTGAAGATGGCTCAGAATTCCCCAGTCGTTCACATGGCTATCCCATTTGGTTGCAGTTTCAACCCAGATGGTTGACCACACTGCGGATGATGTATCTGGTGGGTAAGGGCTAGTGATGAGAGAACTGAATATCACCCCACTCTCCCCAAAATGTCCAGTCATTGCATACTGTAGCCTGGAGGACAAGAGCACCCATCTCTGACAGAGAAAGGGGCCTGATGGTTGGTTTGTTCTAGTGACATTTGATGGTATGTTCCTAACGGCCCTGGTCTCCAGTTTGGAAGGGCTCCCCAAACTCATCAGCCAAAACAAGGCATGTGCAATGTGATGCTCCTGAACAGGGCACAAACATTTAGACAATAAGGTGCATGAAGCTAAACTTCAAATCTATTCAGAAGACAATACAAGCATAGAGCATAGTAGTCTCCTTGTGAAATAGAATAGCTGGTGACCTGACAGCAGGACAGAATGTTCCAGCAGCTGCTCTCGATGCCTATTCTGAGTAGAGTTTAGGTACCTCTAGAAAGCCTTATGTGGCCTAGGACTGTCCCATTGGAAATGTCACCTGTTGCTCATGCCATAGTGCTGTGGTTGCAACCTGCGCAGACATTTGAGCTGGAACTCCCAACAAAAAGGCTGTTCTCCATTGAAACAGACTCCTCAATTTGGGAGTTTTCTCCCTCAGTTGAAAAGATTCCAAATTTGTAGACTTCAGAGGTGCAGTAGGGCTGACCGATACACAAATACATGGCATGAATGCAGTCCTATCGCCAGAGGTACGCCCAATTCTCTGACCAGGCACTGAAGGGCATCTGTTGGGAGTCTGAAAAGTGGCCTGGCTTGGTTCTGGAATATGTTCCTGTAGAGCGGCTTGCAGGCATGCTGGTGTTGCAAGCATGCATTAGCTTTACTGTGCAAGAACTACTTTTTTTAGTTTAGAGAAAGAACCTACTCCAAGTGCAAAGCGTCCATTTCATGGGTTGTTTAAAGCCAACTATATAAAGTGTTTCACCGCAATGCCTTTTAAAAATCATTTTGGGGGTATTAGAATGTAATTATGGGATAATCACCATCCCTTTATAATATGCAAAGCAATTAATAGCCATTGGGATGAATAGATATAATGAAGCAGGAGTGTTCAATCAATCTCAGACCATCAATTCTAAGTATATTACAAAACAACAGAGATTACCCTTTTACACAACAAACCAGAACATTAAAAGTAGGCCTCACTCTCTCCTCCTTCTTGAGTATTTTTTTTAAGCTGCCTTTTTTTTTTTTTTTTTTAATCGGAGACTTCTCTATGTTTGCCTTTTTGGTGGTGGTTTAAAGCAATTTGGAGGGGTGAGCAAAATGAGCTGATTTGAAAAAAAAATGCAGGGATCGTTTGAAAGCAGCTCTTTAAAGTAAATGCTTATTCAAGAGGGTAGCCAGTGTGGGGAGAAGGGAATACAGTAAATCAATGAGTCCAAATCAGTAAATATTTCAGGCATATACAGAGATAACTATTAATATTTCTAAATAAGTGTAATTCTTTTCCCGCATAGTTTCATAATACTATAGCCCTTAATGAAACATGCATTGGTTTAATAAAACATAGTTGGTTATACTTGGGTAGATACAGACTGCATTTAAAAAATCTTCATAATGAATTTATTACACACACAGTGAAACACTATGTAAACAAAGCATCCCACAACGATGTATGCTACTCCCAACTCTGGAAATATGGGCGCTCCCAGAATGCTTATCACACTTCAACAAAGCATTTGTCTAGGAGCCCTAGAGATGGCATGACAAAGTAGCTTTTATTCGACTGCACTAGATGACATACCCGGTGGTCACGCTCAACTGTGATATCACCCATTCCAGAAAAACAAGGCTATTATAGGAGACACATCAAGGATTCAGTTCAGCAGGAAAAGGCTTCTGTGCTCATAGGAAGGCCCCTCATGTGTGAAGGGCCACCTGGATTCTTTTCAGATCAATTTTTCAGAAGCAACAATGTACTTCACTCGCCATTTGGTGCCATCCCATGCTTCATCAACCTCAACGGACTCAGATGCCTAACTGGATGCTAGAATATGGCATCAAGAGAAGGGAGGGAGTTGCACAGGTGTCTTAGCATTTTTTAAAAAAAGTTATTTTCTCACTGACATAGGAAAGAATTCAAAAAAGAGAAAAAAAATAGCAAAATGATCTCATGAACAAAAGCAATGACTAGCTGAAAAGAAAATTACCCCTTATTTGAGGCTGGGAGGTTCCAAAACAAATTGCCCATGAGTATCCACCTTACTGTTGCCACTGCCCCAGTAGCCCTGCTGTGTTCCCCCAGAGCTTGCCACTGGCATGGCACTCTTCAGTGGAGCAGCAAGGCCCAGGCCCAACAGGGTAGCAGCAGGCTGGGGGATGGCGCCTGGGCACCGGCCCTGTTGTTGCCATGGCTCCTCCAGGCCACCAGCCCCTTTGAATATGGGTGATTTCAGACGTTACGCGTCTGACATTCACCCTGGCTGAACCACGGTCAAACACGGGCCACATTTGACTGTGGTGCACGTCTGTTGGCTCGCCTCCAGATGTGCACCACAGTCAAACGCGGCCCGTGTTTGCATTCACCACACTTCTGGATCTCTGGACGTGAGGAGGTCGAGAAGTGTGGTGAAAGGCCACCATGGCCGTGGTGAACGGAAAATAACGTCTGGTTACTTACCGTTCACTGTGGTCAATAAAATTCACCCCTGCCCGTGGTTGCAGCAGCGGCTGGATTGGCCACTGTCGCTGCCCGTCAGGAGGGGGGGAGGGTCGCCGGGGAATGCAGGGGGCGGGGCCTTGCAGCGACACGCTCTGCCGCCCAGCCCCGCCCCCTTAGGGGTGTGTGCCGCTTTAGACGTTACGGGCGGGCGCTTTCACCACGGGCCATGGGGTGGTTCAGACCACAGCCGGGAGCAATGGGGCGCACGTCTGTTGGTGCACCCCTTCACCCCCGGCTGTAGTCCGAACCACCCCATGGCCCGTGGTGAAAGAGCCTGTAACATCTGAAATCACCCTATCTTCCATTCTCCCTGAGGACCGGTCAAGGGGCAGGGATTTGGAGGCTGTAGGGGTGGGAGTCCCTACAGGGTGACCCATAGCCTCCCTCCAACAGGGTGGCTACCAATTAAATGTACTTATCGTAAGAAGTAACACAATCACAAAAGTTTCAGCCTCTGAGACCTTTTTAAGGGCTTATTTGCACAATTATGTACTTTGATACTCAAGTTGGAGGTGATTACTCACTAAGGTATGTACTCCTGATTAAAGAGGAATATACCATTGAGGAAACTACAGAGTAGCTCCCCTCTCCCTCTGCAGGTAAGTGATTGTATGAACAAGAAAACGTAAGGGTACTAATTATGTGTGTTAAGCCACCTAACTGTTCACATACTCATTAACTCTCTGGATATCATTTCACTTGCAAAGTTGATTATCACAAGTGAAGTAAATACCCGAGAAGGAATCAGCCTACTTGTGTGAATTTAGCTTAGTTTTTATTCACCAGATTAGCCTGAAATAACTGCACTCAGTTTCTGAAGGTCAGCCAAAGAGACATTTATGACCATCTGCCAATGAAGATGAGAAAAAGAAAGACGCAGATAAATGTTTTCTAAACTAAACCTCTTAGAAAACCAGTACTTATGTCAGATGTTCCTTTCTCAACTCAACATAATTATTACAAAAAGCCAGACCATTGCAAGACAGGCTACTAATGTTTTTCATCATCCCTGTTCACATTTCTGAGAACTTTTCTAAGTTCTGCCTCTTACACAAAGATGCTGCAGAAAACTTTTGCATCCACTGCAGTCTGAAAGAGTCTAAGCATTTGTAACCTTCTAGAGTCCTAAGACTGAAGCTATGGTATTATGCTGGAATCTAAATAAAGTGGAGCTAGTCATTAGGCACACACTGAGGACCAGGTTTAGAACCTCTTACAGGGACCTCAAGGAGGTTTGCTTTCAAATCATCTGTGAAATAAAGGATCTACATAAGCCCCCTGTAGTAGTCCAAAATTAAAAGCAACCCAGTGTTTTAAAATTTCAACGTGGCAACGTCAGTCTTTTCTGCCCACAAAGGCCAATTGATTAGGCTTGTGCAGGGAGTACACAGAAGCAGTGGCGGGGATGACATTCACCTTTCGCAACCCACTGCCACTGCATGGGGATGCTGCTATTTCAAGATATATACCAGCCATCCAACAGCTATACAATACATTGCTCTTTCTATAGGTCTCTAGATCTGTGGAAACATAAGTAACCCTCTCCACCAGCTCCTCTGCACCATCCTTTTTGGATGGTGCACAGACTCTCTCTGTAGTGCACACTACAGAGTTCTGTAGTGCACACTACAGAGAGCATGAGTGTCCCCATTACGCAGTCAAATACCTCCTAACATTCCTAGTTGCCGAAGAGGGGCAAGCCCCGCCCCCTCAGTGAATAAGCTCTGCCCCCTCACACACTTGTATTCATGCATACGCTACAGAAACTCTGCTGCTTCTCATTCCACTTAGTCTCCTAATTCCATCATCATCCCTCCATTGTCCTCTCAAGGGCTTTTCCTGGGAGGCAACCAGGAAAGAGGTGTCTGAGGCTTGAATATTGGCCTTTCTGTCTCTCTCCTGAAAGAGGGACTGTCCCTTCCCAATAGACTCAAATCAGTCTCTCCTCAGCAGAGACTGATGGGATGTATGCAGATAATGCAGTCATCTTTTGCTCCTCTGCTTTTTGTATTTTTGAATTTTTTATTTATTTAATTTATTTAATTTATTTATTAATTTACTTAATGAATTTATACCCCGCCCCTCCTGCAACGCAGCCCGGGGTGGCTTCCAACAATTTAAAATACAATAAAAACAATTTAAAACACTTATAACAATAATAATCAAATATTAAAACAGGGCTAAAATCATGAATATAACAGACAAAAATAGGTGGGGGAGCTAAAACCCCTCACCCTACCCTCCCTCCCTCCCAAAGGCCTGGGCGAACAGCCAGGTTTTGCAACTTCGCCAGAATGTCAATAGGCTAGTGGCCAGGCGAGGTTCCTCCGGAAGGGAGTTCCAAAGGCGCGACGCGGCCACCGAGAATGTCCTCTCCATTGTGGCCCCCTGCTTAACACGGAGGACCTCCAGGAAGGCACCCCCGGCAGACCGCAGGAGCCGCTCTGGGGTGCGGAGGGCGAGGCGGTCCCTGAGGTATGAGGGGCCCAGACTGTATAGGGCTTTATAGATCATCACCAAAACCTTGAACCTGGCTCGGCACGCTATCGGCAACCAGTGCAGAGCTCGGAGCACAGGTGTAATATGCT
>QEPC01014905.1:2045359-2059179 GCA_003113815.1 Sphenodon punctatus | reverse complement strand
GTGCAGCCTCTCCTCTCCTCACTTCACTGGCTCCCCCTTCCCAAACGCATCCTTCACAAACTCCTGGTATTCACTTACAAAACCCTTCACAACCTGGCTCCCCCTTACCTCTCAGCCCTAATCTCCGTACACACTCCTGCATGCACTCTCTGCTCCTCCTCTGTCCCCTCCCTCGCTCTCCCTCATCTCCACTGCTCCCCTAACCGCCTTCGTCCCTTCTCCCTTGCTGCCCCCCATGCCTGGAACTCCCTCCCGGCCCACATCTGCCTTGCCCCCTCCCTCCGCACCTTCAAATCCCTCCTCAAAACCCACCTCTTCCTCACCATCTTTCCCAATGCCTGTTAGAACTTTTCCTCTCAATATTTACTGTCTGCCCTCCCCGCAGACTCCTGCCTTACTGCAACCAAGCCAAGCACGTGCACCTGAGACTTCGCATCTGCTTGAATGTTATTTATCCTTTGTCTCTCTCTGTGTCCCCTCTCCTTGTCTCCCCCCTCCATGTCTATTAGATTGTAAGCCGTAAGCAGGGACTGCATCTATCTTATTGTTTTGTAAAGCACCAGGTACACAGCTGGCACTATACAAATGATAATAAAATAATAATAATAATAATAATAATACAACCTACCACTGGAACACGAATAGACAGTAAATATAAATGAAGTAAAGGGATTAACCTCCTTTCCCCTGCACACATGCAGAGGGGACAAGCCAGCAGCCTGCGTATGCCAACCCCAGTGCATGGCCCACAGCCAGAACGCGCGTGCTCAGATGCGCATGTGGTGCCGCACATACAGCACAGCCGCGAAGGGTAAAAATGCAACCCCGGCCTATGCGACCTGCCCCGCGCGGCTGTGCTGCGCACGCGGCACCATGCGCACGTGTACTGGCCGTGTGCTCAACTGGGGTGGGCATACACAGGCATCTGGATTGTCCCCAGAGTGTATAGCTCCTTGGTTTGGGAGGAGGGAGATAGGCTTTATACAATACTTTGGCAACACTTATATAGTTTGGAATGGCACTAATTTGCTCATTTATTTATTCACATTTTTATTTATGACTAACTCATCACAGAACTAAATTTGCATTGGGTACCACAGATGTAGTTGCAGTAAGCATCTATATTGCAAGAAATACACTCTATATGTCCCAGGATGGTACTTCTTCAAGAAGCTACTTGTTAGCTCTGTCTAGCCTTGCAGACATAGTTGTGGTGTTTTTTTTTTGCCAAGTACTCTTTCTCGCGGAGAAACAAAGTTATACGTGGGGCGGGGTTTAGACGTCTCCCCCCCCCCATTCCGGAAGTCGACCAGTACCATTGAAAACAGCGCACTCATGCATGGATGGTGATCTGGACTTATGAAACCTTGATATCAGGGTTTCATAAGTCTGGATATCCGTCCATACGCAAGTGCACTGTTTTCAATGGCGCTGGCCAAATTCTGGAATTGAGGGGAACGTCTAATCCGCCCCCCTCCCCGGCATGACTTTGTTTCTCTCAGAGTCTGCAATCCACAAGAACAGCACTCATCTAAAAGTCCCTATTACAGGTCGTTACATTTGCCCTGCAAGGAGCAGTCTCCACCAGATGCCAAGAGAGAGAGACTCTAGATACAGGGTCTGGGTAAACTTTTAATAAACTCCTGTCTCCCTAAAGCTCTAAGGGCTCCTTCCTAAAGGCCACCAAAAACACAATATGTATCTTAAAGTTAACTGAAATCACGCTTGCCTGATGTATGAAGGAGGTGTAAAACATTGCTGCTTTTCTGACTTGTTTTTACATTAGAAATTTCGGTGCTGTGTAAAATTTGAAGACTTCTGCGATGAACGGAGAAAATCCAACCCAAACCCCAAAGTGAATATCTGATCAAAGTGGGTATGAACAGTGTTTCGTACCCACTTCATCAGACCCAAAGCGGGCAAATTTGTTGACTACAGTAAACACAGAGAATATTGGTTTCAGCACTAGTGCAGTCAGTTTCTTTTTCCTTTAAACCTCCTAAGCCCATGAGGCTTACATACAGTAGAGCAAAGAATTATTCTGGTGATAGAACTGAACTGGCCAGTTAGGATTGGTTTATTTTCTTCTCCAACACTGTAAAATATGCTGACAAAGTTGCCAGAAGTTTTATTGCCACTTCAGTGAGGTAGGGATTAACTCATGAATATATTTAAACTAAAATTCCGCTGAAATCAGTAAAAAGCAAATGCTGCCTCATTGATTTAGCAAAGGTACATTAAGGATAATTATCAAAAATTAGACTTCAAGAAGTAAGTAGGTTTAATTAAGTTATTAGCAGCCCAGTATGGCCACCCTCTGAGGACTTCCTCCAGCACTGGTTAGCTACACTTAAAGCCTCTGGTTTTGCCTAACAATCACTTCTTCAACCACTGATATCGCCTTTCCCCATCAGGGTCTATTCTTTAGATCTCAAAAGCATAAAGTGATAAGTCGTGCACCAACAGGATCTTGTCCTTCATTTCCTTTGAGAATTAAGATCTTGGTTTTAATTCAAATAACAGAAATGTCGTCAGTGATTTTACTTTAAACAAACCTGCACATCTACGGCTTCATGGCATAACAAAGAAAGTTGGGCCACAACAGAGAAATCCACACATTTGCCAAGAGGAGGAGGAGGAGTGAGTACTGGTTCCAAGAAGAGCCCCTGAGGAGGGGTGGGAGGCACGGAGGGTTTATTGAAAAGGTTCAGAGGTTCACTTAAAAATGTGATCCTTTGAATGCTTTTCTTGATAAACTAGAGGAAATGAGGTTGCCGTGTTGGTCCCAACATGTAAGGGATATAAGAAATGGAAACAGAGTAGGTCAGGTGATATCTTTTATTGGACCAACTTCTGTTGGTGAGAGTATGCCAACTTTCACCCTTCTTCAGGCATGTAAGTCGTCAGAATTAAAGACTGAACAAATGCAAGACAGATCTTATCTATCTTATCATTTGTGTGTGTGTGTGTGTGTGTGGGGTGCTGTTAGGGAAAAAGTCATTGGCACATCAGCTATTAAAAATACAATGAAGGGAAACCAAGAATCAAATGATAAACAAATAGAAATGCAGGCTTGGGCTATGCATAATGACAAGCACTAGGAAGGGGGCTGTAGGAAAGAATATCAAGAAGGAGAGAGCTTGCATATAAAAACATTTAAATACAATGTCGGGAATGCAGCAGATTGATGTAATCAACAGGCTTTAACACTTTTATACACTGACTCATGAAGTCTAAATCCTATATTTAGTCCATTATTTTTGGATATCCAATAGAGTTATGATGAATTTTAGTTCCCAGGTCTGTCTTTTCAAAGTGCTATAAAGGTTTGTTTTCAGGACAAGACAGAGATATCTACTGATTGCAAAACTTTCTCCTCAGTTCAGAACAGATATTCAGTGTTCTTCTTTCTAAAGCCCGTGAGGTTTTTGAATATATTCTTCAGTTTGTTTTTATTTTCTTATTTTCCGGGCTTTGATTTTCCCATCCTAATGCCAGTTTTTATTTTCCAGACACAAGAGGGGTAAAGAAAAAGAAAAAAAAGACATTTTTGAAACTATGCAAACGTAAATGAAAAGTAGTCTCAAGAGGCATCTGCAAAACATTTCCAGAATCTCCAGACAATTCTCTACCCCCTGGAAAGGCTGTTCCATGTCACCATCAATGAGGTAAAAAGAGCTCTGTTTTTGGAACCAGTTTCAAAGGCACATTTGCGAGGAATGCAACCAAGGACATAAACAGGAATATTTAAAACAAACAAACCCACAAACAACACTTCATTAGGAACATATCATTTATGTTCATTATTGGCTGGTGAAAGCTGTTAACTCATGTACTTCAACATGTTCCAAATGGTTTGGACCGCACGGTAGCTTTGAGCAAAAACATTCCTTGATCATTTGTTCAAGACTCTTGCTGATGTCATTAAGAGCTACGCAGAGGCGGGGGACTCGTTGGTGTCATGGATGGATCATTACCTCCTCCAGACCTGTCTCCTGTTGCATGTCTGCCCTCAGAAAGGTGCAGAACCAGTTCAGTTGGTTCGTCCCCAGAGACTTATGGAACCAGAGAGGTTCTGGAATACTCTTGGGGAAGTATGTTCTGGTCTCAACGACCGTTTGCTCAATGACCTCATGGCTCTTTGGAATACTCTGCTAACTGAGGCCATCGACTGTATGGCTCCTAGGCATTCGATCCCTAACCGCTGGCAATGCAGGTCCCCCTGGTTTACGGAGGACCTGCAGCGGATGAAGCGTGATGGGCAGTGGTTGGAGCAACGGTGGCACCACTATTGTGTTGAAGCCGACCGTTTGCAGCATAGAGTCTGTTTACGGACCTATGCTGTGGCTGTGCGGGCAGCAAAGAAGTGGTTCTTTGCTGCCCTCATAGTGTCCACAAAGTCACATCCAGGTGGTGAGGGGGCTGGTCAGTTCGGCCTCCTTCTGCTTGGAACTAGAATATTCCAGTGCTCGCTGTGACTTGTTTATTGACTTTTTTGTGGATATAACCGCTCAAATTCACCACGGCTTCAATGCCACACTTGTGTCAGTAGGAGAACCAGAAGTGATGGAAGCCCCATCCTGTCCTGTTTTATGGGATTGGTTTCAGTGGGTGTCACCCAGTGAAGCGGGGGATGTCTTTTGGGCGGTTAGAGCTACCTGTTGCAAACTAGACCCATGCCTGTCCTGGCTGATCAATGCCAGCTGGGAGACATTGGGGCTGTTTCTGGCTGGGGTAATCAATGCCTCCCTTAGGGAGGGCAGAGTGCTGGGCTGCTTCAAGGAGGTGTGGTTTGGCCTCTGCTCAAGAAGTCATAATTAGACGTTGACTCCTTGACCAGCCATTGACCAATCTCTAACCTTCCCCTTTTAGGGAAGGTTATTGAGTGGGTGATGGTTCGGCAGCTTCAGCGGCATCTGTACTGTATCAATTTTCTGTATCCCTAACAGCCTGGCTTTTGTCCGGGTTATGGCATTGAGACTGCATTGTGGCCTTGGTCGATGACCTTCGCTGTGAGTTGGACCAGGGTTGTTCAGCCCTGTTGATCCTGTTAGATCTCTCAGCTGCATTTGATACCGTTAACCATGAGTTGTTGGTGACCCACTTGTGGGAGCGATCTGGGGTAGGTGGAACTGTTCTTGAATGGTTCCATTCCTTCCTGGCTGATAGAACTCAACGTGTGGTGCTGGGCACCATCATCTCTCTGGGACTCACGTGTGAAGTCCTGCAAGGTTCCATTCTGTCTCCGCCCCTGTTCAACATGTACATGCAGCCTTTGGGTGAGGTTGTCAGAGGGTTCGGTGTGCAATGTCAAGTCATCAATATGCTGATGACACCAACTGTACTTCTCTTTTTCAGCTGACCCAGGCCCGGCAGTCTCAGTACTTATCCGGTGTTTCACAGCTGTGAGGGACTGGATGCAGGTGAGCCGCCTGAAGCTGAATCCCAACAAGATGGAGGTGATGTTGGTGGGAGGAGCCAAGGGAGTGGTGGAATACATCATTGATGGGGTCCGCCCTCCATTGGTCCCTCAGGTTCATAGTCTGAAGGTGCTCCTTGACCTGCAGCTCCGCTTGGATGTCCAAGTGGCGGCTGTGGTGAAGAGCGCATTCCACCAATTACATCTGGTGTGGCAGCTTAGGCCGTATGTCTCAGACTTGTACCTAGTCACCATCATCCATCCTTTAATCACCTCAAGACTGGATTACTGCAATGCGCTCTACTCATGGTGATGATCCAGAGATTGCACCTGGTGAAGATTTGTGGCAGCCTGTCTCCTTACAGGGACAGGTCAATGTGAGCACATTACACTAGTGCTCCGCTCTCTGCACTGGTTGCCTATAATCATCTGGGTTTGATTCAAGGTGTTGGTTTTGACCTATAAAGCCCTAAACGGCCTGGGCCCCGCCTATCTGCAGGATCACCTCACCCTCTGGGTCTTGGACTGGCCCCTGCGGTCAGCTGGGAGCACCCTCCTCGAAGTTCCCCGGGTATCCCAGATGGCGACGATGAGGGGGGCATTCTCGGTGACCGCACCTCGGCTGTGGAACTCCCTCCCGACAAAGGTCTGCCTGGCCCCAGGCCTCCCCTCTTTCCAACAACAATGTAAGACCTGGCTGTTCTGCCAGGCCTTTGGCGAGGGAGACAGGTGATGGGGGGTGGTGGTTTGGGGATGGGGGGAGGGTCAGTTCTGGTTTTGGGTTTTATTTACTTTTTTTTATATTAGATGTGTTTTATTATATTTTTATATGTTACAATGTTGAGAGCTGCCTCGAGCTGCTGTGGCAGGAGGGGGCGGCGGCAAATAAATTTGGTGAAATAAATGGTGAAATAAATAAGCCATGCCCCCTGCCCCAGAACATGACAGAACAGGGAAATGAACTGTAGTCTGCAGCTAGTGATCTAATCACTCTACTAACCTGCCTCTCTACAATTGAATATAAAACAGGAATTCTTGTGATTGCATTGATATGATGGCCAGGGCAGGGGATGGGACAGAGAAGTCCTTAATGAAAGCCAAATAAACCAGGCAAGGTTCTTTGGACTTTCATTTCTAACTCTGAAATGGCCAATATCAGCCTCAATCTGGCATTTTACATTTCTGGGTGCACACTCCTAGTGGGAATATTTCCCAGNCCCCCCCCCCCCCCCCAATCAAGTCCAGTTCATAGTCCTGCACTCGTTTCTCAATTCAGAAGTCTTCAAAATGGTAGGGAGGCAATTTATTGCAATGTAAACTCAGACTCTGAGGTTACAAGACCAAATGGGAAGACAGTATTTTGGCTGTCCTAAGCCTGAAACTTCATTTCCAGTTGGGTTCCACTTCCAACGTATCTGATAAGTTCAGTCATGGTGAACAAAAACGGGAACGATTGTTCTGATTTTTGTTCGCTAGAAAGATCCAAATGTTTTTTTGCTGTTTTGCACATGCACTTAATGGCCCTAGGTGTCCTGCACATGCGCAAAATAGTGCTAGCTGTCCTGCACAGCCAGTATTGTGCATGCGCAAAATGGTGATTACTGTACAACAAAATGACGACTGCCATTTTGCTGTATGGAAGCTGCCATTTTGTGCATGCGCAAAAAAGCCAATCGGAATTTCAACTGAAAATTTCTATCCATTGAAATTTCGAGAGTGGTTCTGTTTTCATGGAACTGTTCTGCGAAAATGGAAGGTCTGTTTTGAATCAGCACTAACCTGTCCAAAAAGTCTTAGTGGTCTGAAAGGCTCTCTCATTTGGCATGGCTAGGAAGGATAGAAAATTATGATATTTAAAGGACAAAATGTAGATTCTGAAGAACACTGCAAAAGTCAGCAGACATGACTTACACCCTTGGATTTCTACTGCCCTGATCTTACATAGTGAATAGCATGTGTTATAAGCCTGAGAGGTGAAATGTCTGCATTTAAAATGCTTTACAGAAAAAACTACTGTGGGCACATGCAAATTCATAACAAATTGCGCTGAGAAATGCCAATGTCCAATTATAGTGTTCAGCTCTAACTGGAAGTGATCAAAATTAATGAAAGTCCATTTCTGTAGCCATTTTGGACTCAACTTTTACAAGTAATTGTAGACTATTCTTGCTTTGTGAACTCTAGCCATTTATTTTCCCTAGGGGGTGTCCCGGTAATGGAACTTATTTTATAATCATCAGTGGTCTCAGACAAAGAGGCTGCTAAATGCATTATTTATAGGGGTGTGCACCAGGAACCCATGCTGGGTTTTTTTCTCCATTTTGTGTTATTACAAACGGTCATTTTTGTTATTATTAATAACAAAATTTTGTTATTCATTATTGGTGTTGATTTTGAGCGATAATGAAGATTTTGTTGTTGGTATCATTTCCATTGTGGGCTGCCACCAGTGGCAGAAGTGCCAGTAGATACCTGCCCCAGACTTCTCAGAAGTTGAACTCCTTCCTCCCTTTCTCATTATAATGTAGCAGTAATAAGTGCACAATGACAATATGAAAATTACTAATATTTATGTCTAACCTAAACATAAAACTAATAACCTACACTACATGCAGTATATTCCTAAGTCTCTATATCAATAAACTTCTAAGTATCTATCTATCCTATTCCTATCCTATAATGCTAATATATAGAATAAAAAAGCCTAGTATCTACTAATATCTATATAATATCTAATCGTATCTATCTATATACACACACAACTAATATATCTATATATAATATGGACAGGGGGAGACAGGCGGGGGAAGGGGAAAGGAAAAAACTATAGGGTATATCTATCTAATCACTATCTATCTATATCTGTAATATATACCTATCTAATCTATATACCTAAACCTATATCTATCTGTATATATGTACAGGGGGAGACAGACAGGGGAAGGGAAAAGGTAAAATAAAGGATATAAGGAAAGGTAAGGAGTAACACCAAGGGCTGGGGAAGATTTTTAGCGCAAGCACCAGAGTTCTATAAACACAACCTGACACAGCAAGAGCCAACACAGAACAATAGTCAAACATCCTGGCCCTGCAACATAAAGGGTTGCAGTGCCTTCCCCAAAACCCCTATGATTGGTTCCGGGAGATAGGAGGCATTGAGCAATCACAGGGTGCCATTCAACTGCCTGGGACCTGCCCGCGCTGCTCATTGACCAGCGATTACATCTATCATGTCCTTTCCCTCCCATCACAAGCCCAGTTCAAGAGTTCAACATTGTTTCTGACTCCAAGATGTCTGCTCCCTCCTCCCCTCTCCACATTTCCCTCAAAAAAACACCTGCCAGGCAATAACAAAATCAATAACGACTGTTATCGTTACTGATTTAGTTATTTAGTTATTATTATCGTTACTGATTTAGTTATTTATCTTCATTATTGTTATTGCAATAATGATAACAAAAACGAGAATGTCATTAGCGTTATCAATATAACGAAAACAAAGTGCACACCCCTAATTATTTATATTATTGGGAAATTGTTTCATTTCTATACTGAATTCCGCCCCCCCAAGACATTATCTCCTCAGACTACACAAAAATAAACATTGGGACACTATTTTGAGAAAATGTAAGCATGGTTGGAAGCCAATTTTGCAGCCTCTAGAACTACATAATGGGTAAAATTCTGTTTCCATTTGAAATCAATGGCAAATTTCCCCTTCATTTTTGATGTGGAGAGCCACGGTGTACCAAAGGACTATATTCCCCTGGCTGACTTTGACAGGGTTACTGACCAGGAGATATATGTGCTGTTGAAATCGCTGAGGCCCACCACCTGCATCTCCAACCTGTGCCCATCCTGGAAGGTGAGTGCTGGGGTGGTCGTACCACTATTGACAAGCATTGTTAACACCTCCTTTATGGAGGGTGCCAGCCAACCACAAGTATGCAGAAGATTGCCCTCTTTCCAAGAAACCATCCCTTGAAAATGGAGTGCTTGCCAATTACTGGTGGTCAGCCTCTAACCTCTCTTTTTTATGGAAGGTGATTGAGAAAGCCACAGCAGTACAGCTGCATCAGCATTTGGACTTCAATGACATTTTGGGGAAATTCCAGTCTGGGTTCTGGCCTTTCTATGGTGTAGAGACTGAACTTGTAAGGATGCTGAATAATCCACTGATGATCTTGGATTGAGGACAGCTGGGCGTTTTAGTCGTGTTGGACCTTACAGCAGCATTCAGTGCAACTGACCACAGGCTACTGCTTTGGCAGCTGAGGATGCCAACAGTGTGACTGGAGCTGCCGGTCAGTGGTTTGAGTGATACCTAGAAGAGCTGAGTCAATTGGTAGTGATGGATGGTTATGCGTCATCCCCGAGAGACTTGAAATGTGACTTGAAGGTTCTATCCTATCACCCTGTAACAGGGCAGAGCCCAGGAGGGGTGGGGGACCCTTTAAGAGGCTGTTAACACCAGCAGAAAACCTGGGCTAGTGGGCCTGCAGGTGCTGACAGAAGCAAAGGATTGTGCTTAATTGATACAGCTGAGCTAGGGTGTTGCAAGCCAGCCCAGAGACTGATAAAAGCCAAGTCAGAGCTGGGAGCAGCTCAGAGCAAGAGGCCCTACGATCCTGAGAAACAGAGGCCCTAAGATCCCTAAACCTGGCTCTTGAGACTGAGTAACAGTCAAAGAGAGGGTCTAGCTGGAGTTAAAGATTTTGGCAAGCTAACAGCGGCTTAATGCCTGGCTTGAGATTGTGTATTGTGTTGACCGTTACCAAACGAACACACTGAGGGGGAGAATATACTTGTATGTGTATTGTATAGTGATTAAAGAGCCTAATGAGCTAATTCCAAGAATAGAGTCACTATTTGTATTTGGGCCATAATCTTGACAATACTCACCATGGGAAAGCTCGTCCCTGCCACACACCCATGTTGTTCAATGTATACATGCAACCCTTTGGGGATATTATGGCTAAACATGGGATTGAGTACCATTAATAGGCTGATGATACATCACTATATATCTCTTGCCCTGTGAGCCCCATCAGTTTGGCCTCTGCTGTTGAGGCATGTCAGATGACAAAGACAGATGGATGCCTCAGAGCTATCTTGTGCTCAACTCGGGAAAGACTGAGGTGATGCTGGTGGGGAGGACCAGCCAATATGAGGATACCCTCTCCTCCCTTGGGGCCCTACATATTGGCGGGGTCCAAGTGGAGGTTGTGGGCCAGGTAAGGAACCTGGGTATCATTTTCAACCACGCTCTGTCCATGAAAACTCAGGTATTGGATATGGTTTGGCAATGCTTTTTCCAGCTGCACAATCTGCATAAGCTATGCCCGTACTTACCCCAAGCTGACCTTACCATGGCAACCCATGTCCTGGTGATCACGAGGATTGAATTTTGTAATTCCTTTATATGGGCTTCTCGCAGTTCTGCTTTGTTACTTGCAGCTTGTTCAGAACGCAGCAGCATGGCTGCTTACTGGCAGAGCTACAACTGGGTATCCTACCTGATAACTTGGGCAACCTGTCAAATTGAATTTTAAATTGCGCTGCTGGTTTTTAAGGCCCTGAACGGTATAGACACTGGCTATACCCAAGATCTACTGGAACCTCACCCTACTGGCTATCTGCGTTCAGATGCCACTTGCTGTTTGGGAATCCTGCTATTGCAGCAAGTCTACGGGTAATCGGGCCTTTGCTGTGGCGGGCCCCTCAGTGTGGAACTTGCTCCCTCCAGATGTTCATTTTAGTCCCTCCCTCCTCACTTTCAAAAAGTGCTTGAAAACTTTTTTGTTTTCCAGGTGCTTTTAGAGGATCCACTGCTGGTTCATACATGTGTTTTTTCCTTCTCCTTTCACCTTCCCATTTTAAATGGTTTTTAATTGATTTTTGATATATATAGTTTTTTATTGTATTTTAAATGCTGTAAAGTGCTCCGAGCACCATCCGGCGGAGGGGCACTGTATAAATAAATTATAATTATTAATTGATAATAATCAATTATTAATAATCAGGACAGGAGTTCACTCGGTGATTACAATGTTTATCATTCTCCCGGGAGTGTAGCTACCATGAAACAAAGGGGCTTAGTTGAACTTGGGTCTTGTCCTCTTGGGGGGGGGGGGCTTTGCAAACAGCCTGAGCGAGCGCTATTAAGACATCTTCAGAGTGGGCTGAGGAGGGAGCAGGGCCAACAGTCTGCTCCCACCCACTCTGAAAATTTCCAAGCAGTGCTCACTCAGACCACTTGCAAAGGGACCCTGCCAAGAAGGAAGTGTTCAGAGTGGGCAGGGTGGACTGCTGGCCCTCTCAGTCTTAAAAAAAGTCCTTTCTGATGGGGTTGCTGCTGCTTTTGCTCGACCCAGGGTGGCACCACCACCTTTTGGGGGCAGACTGAGGGTGTTTTTATACACTTCAGCTTTCTCATCTGGGTTCTGCAAACTCACGGGAGTAGACACTCCACCTCCCAGAAGTCACCTGGGTGCCATTGTAAACAGCTGCACCGGGCGACTCCTGCATGTTTTGAGACCCAGACTTACAAGTCCTCTGATTTCAGAGTCTTACAAGTCTGGGTCTCAAAATATGTGGGAGTCACCTGGTGGTGCTGTTTGTAATGGTGCCTGGGCGACTACTGGGCGGGGCGGGTGAATGTCTAAACTAGCTCTGCGCGAGTTTGCAGAACTCGGACTTTGAAGTCTGGGAGAAAGCTGGAGTGCCTAAAACCACCCTGAGGCTGGCTGGGAGCCCCCATGGGAGGGCCGCCACTTAGGGGGACCCCATGTCCTTAGGGGGCCTGTAATTGGAACATGAGCCCCAGCCTGCCACAACCTTGTTACATCACTGCATTATAGTGTCTTTTACTTAAGCATGCTACTCAGGGATGCGCTCTGGTCCGAGGCAGCGCACACACCAATAAAACAAAAAGCCTGCTTCATACAATAGGCAGGTGGGAGACACTGCATTGGCAAAAGCAGTATTTCTACAGGCGCTTTTCAAAGCATGGGACTAGAATTCAACAATCCAACTGCAGCTCAAACCTTTATCTGAAACTGATGCTGATTGCTAGTTCTCACTCAAGGGCACCTGTCATTTGAAAAGAGTGATATTCATAAGTCTTTTTGCCTCTGCGTCTTAGCCATAATACATTTATATGCAATTGAAATTTTACATGCGTCGGTATTAATGTGCTGCTTTCCTCTAGAGACCATTAAATGTTTAATATAGACTTTCAGTGAAATACGACACTAACATCTCAATGTCCCATGCTGCCTAAGAAGATACTGTATTTTGTTTTGTTTGTTTCTAAGGGTGTGATCCTAAAACTGGTTAGCCTTGTTGCTGTGTGAGGCAAATGGGGCTCACACCAGCAGACCAGTGCTAGTGCTGAACAACTCTAAGTGACAGACACACACTGGACCTGTCTGGGCTCTATTATCCTACATAGTTTTTAATACACATTTTAAAAATAAATGTGGTGTCTATGCACAGTTCTGAGGTTCCCCACCTCTAGTTTAGATCATTGATTTTGGTGCAGGTCAGAAAACCTAAAATGGCTCTACCTATACTTCAGTAAAGCAAGGAAGACATAGGGTGAAAACAGACATGACGCTAACTAACCACCCTTTAACCACCCTTGGTGGTTATTTTGTTGCAGGGCTGTATTGGTGCCCTATGCAGTCCTGAAACATGCATAAATGACCACGAAGGGTGGTTAAAGGGTGGTTAGCGTCATGTCTGTTTTCACCCATTATATCAGATGCATCTATCATAGCCAGAATCCCTGAAAGGAAACAATAGACCAGAGAAAACAAGTAAGTTCTAGATGCGTTTTTCACACACAAAACAAGTAAGTTCCGGATGCGTTTCTCTCTCACACACACACACACACTGCCCCTGAGGCAGTTCCTGGATGCATTCTTCACACAAACACTGCCCTGAGGCAGCCTAAAGTAGCCACAGCTGTAGACGTGACAGGCTGACATGGAAACCAAGTGACCACAGCTGCCTGGAGCAAAGCAGTTTACCAGGAGAACCTTTTACACAGAGTTCAAAGATCCGGATGTTTAAGATCTGGGTGAGTGATTTAGACACACAGAAAGTTCAGGATGCAACAGCAAACACGCAGGAGAAATGTGTGTGTAAAAACACCCAATGTTCTGCAATAAAGAACCAACCTGGAGGGCATGAACTATGGTGGCAGGGCCGGCCTTAGGAAAAGTGGGGCCCTGGGCGGAAGATATCTGTGGGGCTCCCCCGCCAGCGAGCCTAGGGGGCACTCCCCGGCTCAGGAGGAGGCTCAGGAGGAGTGGGCACGGAGAAGGGGGATTCCAGGGTGGGAAGGGAAGGGGGCACTGGGTGGGGCAGGGGGATCCAGGGCAATGGAGTCGGGGGG
>QEPC01014905.1:2006513-2042517 GCA_003113815.1 Sphenodon punctatus | reverse complement strand
CTTGTTTAACATCTATATGCAGCTGTTAGGGGAGATTGTGAAAGGGTTTCAGGGCATGCAGTGTCATCAGTATGCTGATGACACTCAGCTGTACCTCTCTTTTTCCATCGACCCAGGCCATGCAGTCTCCTTATTTTCCCAGTGCCTGTCAGCTGTGGGGGCTTGGATGAGGTTTATTTTGTTATTTTTATTTATTTTATTTGTTCAATTTATACCCCGCCCCTCCTGAACACAGCTCGGGGCGGTTGAGCCATCTGCAGCTGAATCCTGACAAGATGGAGGTGATGTTGGTGGGTGAGGGCTTGGGGGGCCTGGGAGTAGTTGAATCGCCTCTTGTGAGGGGGGGGGGGGTTCGCCCTCCCATGGTCTCACAGGTACGGAGTCTGGGTGTGCTCCTCGATTCATGGCTCAGCCTGGAATCTCAGGTTGTGGCCATGGCGGGGAGTGCGTTTTGGCAGTTACATCTTGTCCGGCGGCTTCGGACGTATTTCTCAGACTCTGACCTCGCCACTGTCATCCATGCCTTCATCACCTCGAGGCTGGATTACTAAAACGTGCTCTACGTGGGGCTGCCCAAGAAACTGGTCCGGAGGCTGCAGCTGGTGCAGAATGCCGGGCCCGTCTCCTTACTGGGGCAGGCCGCAGGGAGCACATGACACCTGTGCTCCGGGCTCTGCACTGGCTGCCTATAAAGCACCAGGCTAGGTTCAAGGTGCTGGTTTTGACCTTTAAAGCCCTTCATGGCTTGGGCCCTGCCTATCTGCAGGATCGCCTCACTCCCTATGTGCCCGTGTGACCCCTGAGATCATCCGTGGGGGCCTTTTTGGAGGTTCCCCAGGTGAGACGGGTGGCCACTAATGTGAGATCTTTCTCAGTGGCTGTCCCCATGCTGTGGAATTTGCTCCCGCAGGAGGCTCAGTTGGCCCCCACCCTCCTGTCGTTTCGACGTTTGTGTAAGACCTGGCTGTTCCGCCAGGTTTTTGGCGAGGGAGAGGGGTAGGGTGAGGGGTAGGGTTTGGGAGGAGGGGTGAGTTTTATGATTTGTTTTAAAATTTGTTTTTTATTGTTCAATTTTTTGTGTGTTGTTCACCGCCCCGCGCTGCCTTTGGGTAGGAGGGGCGGGATACAAGTTTTAAATTAAAAAATAAATAATTTTTTAAAAGTCACAAAACAGGCAAAATAAGAGAATTAATAATGTACAATAATAGTCAGCAATAAAATTGGCCTTTAAAATGTGGCAATGTTTGGTATAGCTTTTACCAAGGGGATGTCCTATATTCTGGCCATGCGTCACTGGCCACCCCAAAAGGGGATGTTGCCATGTCAGAAAGATGCAGTGATAAGGCCAGCTGGGGCTAGAAAGTCTCCACATGCCACAATGCAGAAGAGTGGTCCATTTGGTACAACAGTACCTGGCCCAGAAGGCAACGGGGAATAGTGGTAGGCAGTGATCAAAGACCAGTGGATGGTGGCTGTAGAGTTCCTCTGGTTCAGTGGAGTGAGAAGAGCACAAGGAGAAAACCCCTTGAGGGAATGGTTACTAAGCAGGACCAGCCGTCGCATTTACAGGGCCCAGGGTGGGACAAAGTGGGATTGCTGGGCAGGAGTAGAAGGGGACATGGAGGGAAAGGAGAGCCCTACAAGAAGTGTATGTTTCAACTTTCAGGAGTGGCAGCAGCATGGCTTTGGGAACCTCAGAGGGTATGATGGCCTGCAGGGACCTACTGTAGCATGGTGCTTGGGGCAGCTGCCCCATCTGCCCTCCCCACCCCAAGACTGGCCCTGCTGGTAAAGCAGTCATTCCTCCTGCCTTGGGTCAGGGTTTGGGATTATCCTTCATTGTGAAAGTATGGGATTCAAGATTTACTTTGGTCAATTAACAAGTTACACGTTTGGAGCTCAGTCTCCCCAGGTTCACCTCCAACATCTCATCCTCTAGGCTCCACTGGCTCTAGTTGCTACCATTATTTAATATCTCACCAAATAGCACTGCCCTCATTTCAGAAAGTGCTTCTATCTTTTCACCCACTTTGTTCCAAAATACTACATTCAAAATACAATGGCAATGGGTTGGGTTGTTTTTTTTTTTTTTAAAGATTTATCAGTTTAAAAATATAGCCTAGGCTTCATCTATCAATGAAGATTTGTTTGCTGCTAATTCTCTATCAAAAAAACAAACTACAAAATCTGATAATGTTCAAAAATAATTACAAAGTCCAGAAAAATAAAATACATAATTATAGCATGCATAGTTCTATCAGACTGGATAAAATCTCTTCCATGATGATGGATTAGACTCTGCTTGCAACAGATGCAGCTAGCCCTTTTTATATTTGTTATCTGCATAAATCTACATATTCGTGTACAAGCTATTGTATGCAGTTTGACTTCTTTTAGTTTCAATCATCTTTCGTTTTTGTTGGTAGATAATTGAAACATAGAGGCTGAACCTGTATCCCTTACTCACATGTATAATAGCTACTCCAACAAAGAGTTCTACTGAATATTTTAATGATATCATTATTAGTGCATGATGCTTCTAAAGGGGCCTTTGATCCTGCAAGAATTACTACACTTTATTACTATTTTTGAGTTATCACTACAACCAACTCCCAGAAAGGTTGTGAAGTTGCTCCTTACCTTGGGGGAGTTTGCGTGTTCTGTTGCAAACGGGGTCAGGATTCACTTTTCGAGTCCCGCTGTGATTTATGCAGGGCCTAACAGAATGGGGTTCTAATCAAGGTAGTAATAATAGCAGTTATAATACAAACAGTTATGCAGATTAAATTGTATGTGGGTGTTTTCAAATGGCACAGTAGCACCGTGTGTGGGCTCTGAGTGTCATGGGACACTCATCCACATCATGTGGGTGTCACCATCCAACAGACGGATGCAGATGAGCATCCCATGACACTCACAGTCTGACGCACACAGGACTATCCCTGGTCCCCTTCCTCGTCAGCTCCTACAGAGGAATGAGCTGAGCAGGAAGGGGATATGGGCACTGATCGAGCTTGGCGCATGAGCTGTCAACCCGGGTGGACTCTTTCCAAAGCCTTCACATGCCTCTCCTTTGCCGGTGGGAAGGAGTGGGGATCTAAAGGGAGGGTCATGACTGGGGAAGGAACCTTTCCTGGCCGTGACCTCTCTAATAGACGGCATTCACACATGTTGGACTGAGATCCAATATGTATGAATTGCTTAGCTCACAAAGTTTGCTTCTCAATCTTGAGGAAGATGCGGTGTGAGGGCTTGTTCCTGGTCTGGGCCCACCTAATAAATGGACCGATAGACACCCATTTGTGGTGACTGTGCCAAATGGTGATTGTGCCATTTATTTTCACCCTGTGTGTCCAAAATATAAACCTCACGGAAGTTGCTGTGACATCCTGCAAAAGGAATGTTGTGTGATGATGGGGTGACTTGAGGGCTTCATGGCACATAGAAAGATAGGCCATAATGCTTCTAGAATTATTGCCACCCCTCCAGTAGCGCATCATGACACCTCATAGGGGGCGAGGCCATGGTGCAAAAATGACAGGAGAGCCACTTTGCCTCACCCTTTTCTGATGTCCCTCCTCCCTTTGGAGCATCACAATGGGTGCCTTTAGACAGACACCTGCTCCACTCCTGCTCTACCCCACCCCTGGAAGGCCCGTCTGTGTAAAGGCAGGCCACCCTGGGGTGAGGCAGAGCAGGAACAGAGCAGATGCTGCCTGCTCTGGGCCAGCTCCACCCACGGTGCTCGTGAACATCCTGGAGCACTGCAAGCGAAGCGGGCTGTTGAACCTGGAGCACCAGCTGGGGGCGGACCAGTGGTCTATCTAAAGGACAGACAGCTGCTGCAACTCCACTCCCAGCTGTGGGTTGTCCAAGCAACGGGCATAGAGCTGCAGGCGGCAGCCTAGAGAGGTATCCGATCCACCCGCAGCTCTATGGCAAGGGGGAGGGGAGTGCATGCGGGCAGACTGTGGGCAGCCGCAGCAGCAGGCTCTGTTTAAACCTGCCACCACCAGACCAGACCTGCGGATGGCCCTCCGGGGTCAGATCTGGGGGTGGCCACCGCCAGGTCTGTCTAAAAGCATCCAGTGCCATGATGTTCTGAAGCAGGCAGGAGCTATCATTTGCCCCTCCTCCCTTTGGCATGGCCCTACTTTTTTCTGGGTCAAAGCATCCAGAAACACACCAACCCTAATTGCACCAAACACACAGCGAGGAACGTTGTGAGGGCAAAACATAATAATAATAGAAATAATTTTATTTTTATATAGCACCCCCCTGTCATGGCACTCGGAGCGTTTTACATAGAACTAATTAACACAACTTTTAATCCTCACAACAACCCTGTGACATATGTTAGGCTGAGAGAATATTGTGACCGGCCCAAGGTCACCTAGTGAGTTTCTGGCTAAGGCAAGACCTGAACCAGGGCCTCCACTACCTCCCGGTTCAGATATTGCGCACTTAGCCACTACACCACGCTAGCAGAAGCACACTAGCCAATGGTCCACAGCTCAACAAGGTTTGACCCGAAGTCCACGTTAAAGCCCATATTCATGTTGATTCCATAGGGCAGTGGATCAGTCTTGCTACATGCAGGGTATCTACATGCTAATGAGAATCTGTGCGCTGTTCGTTTGGATGGTGGGAGGAATATTTTGTAATCCAAATCAGAAAAAAAGCTAAAAGTATAGTCATTGGATATAATTATGTTATTAAACAGTGGATGCTTCTTCAGCTTTTCATAATCTCATTTAGTGCTACCAATATCAAGTTAAATTATTTTTAATTGCTTTTATGAAAAATATCTTATGCATTAACAGTTTTCTCAATAGTAGCTCTTGGAAGGTAATTCTGGGAGAGAGTGAGTTTTAGTTAATGGGTGTGTTGGTAATTGAAATGACTAAGCTAGTAAGTAATCAGCGTATTATCGTTAAGGAAAGCAGACATGTCACACTATGGTAATAACCCACCTCCTCCTAGTTTTGTTGGGCACAGTATGGCTGTTTAATACTGTGTTCCTCCCACAGTTCAATGTAAATCCCCAGAGGTTCATAAACAAGACAAACAACACTATCCTCGTGGCACTGAGCCCCCTAAACTCTTCTACAGTTGGGAGTTCATGCTGAATGACTGGGGTAGCACAGCTGTTGTAACAGTGATACATCTGCCTAAGGCCGCTTTTAGATGCATGCGGTGCACACGCAGTGTGAAATCACGTGCGTGTAAAAATCCTGCGGCCGGGGTCTAGACGTGAGATCTCACGTGTTATAGCCTGTTGCTCATTCTTTTAAAACCGCGAATGAATTATCTTGATATCGAGGTATTTAGTTCATGGTTTTAAAAGAATGCGTGACTGGCTATAACGTGCGAGATGTCGCGTGTAAGCGCTGCCTGCGGGATTGCGCCGCACATGTCTAAACGCGGTCTTAGTGTGCAAAACAGCTCTTGAATGGTATCACTGCTGTGCAAGCTTGCTACTGCTATATACTGCATCTATAGATGTTTCTGTAACATGTCATGGCCGTATATGCATCTTGAAACTACGTGACTTGCATCAGTATATGCTAGTTTCTTCCGGCTTGGAAAACTATATGTGTTCAGCCTTGAACACAGGGCTGGCTCTACCGAGGCAGAGGGTGGGGATGGGGTCTAGGACGGGGCATGGAATGGGTGGTGGGGCCAGGATAGAGGGACGGAGGGCAGAGAGGGGCCATGTACAACTGGCACTTGTATTGGCACCATGCTTCATCCTCAAACTGCTCCTTTCTGGAAGTCCTGGCTGGAGCCACAGAGGGACACTGCACCACAGCACAACTCCTGGGGGCAGGATAGTGCCACTCCCCCCGGCCCCGTGGTTTCTCTACAGCTCTGTCCTGGGTTCCTGGGAGAAGTCACTTCTGGAAGGGAGGAGAGAGCTCCACGCCACTATACTACACAGCTGCCAGTTGTGCTGTGCCCCACTCTAGCCCCTGCCTCAGCCTGTAATAATCTAAACGTTCAAGTGAACTACTTTCCAGAGTTTCTGCTGGGAACCCGAAACAACTTTTGAAGTATCAAAAGATATTTTGAACAGCCATTTGCCTTGTTTTCAGTACACAGTTGCCCTGATTCCCATTTTAAAAATAAATATATAGCTAAGCTTGTAGGATTTACTGGGGCATAGACCATGCTAAGTCATTACACGGTAAAACTCTTTGGGGACCAGTAACACAGGCAAGCACCTGGAGCCCAATAATGAGGTAATATGTTAACCGAAATGGCTAATGAGTCAATTGGGGATGGCTCCGTGCTTGTAGCTTGGGCAAGGCAGGAAGCTGCTGGGACAAAGCAGCTATAACAGAACTCAGTGCAGAAGGACCACTAGGAGAGGCTCTCCTCTGGGTCAAGAGCTCACCTCAAGCTTGCTCCACTGGGTTACAATGCTAGTCTGGGGGGGTGGGGGCTGACTTTCACAGGGCTTCCCTAGAACTGGCAGGCCAAGGAAGAGGGGGCTGGGAATCTAGGAAGGGCTTGCCTAAAAGACAAGGTAGGAAGTCCAGAGTGAGGCTGAAACGTGATCTTGGTAAACCAAGTAATCTCGTCAAAATCCCAGTGCTCTTTCTGTCCCCGGACGAACTGAGCACTGGGATGTGCTTGCCAACTTCGTGGTGAGCAAGAAAATGAGTTAAAAAACCAAAAAAAGCTGCCAAGCCCCAGCTGGGAGTGCTGGGGAGGGGAGTTCTCCCTGCTGTGCCCAACTGGCTCTTGTCAATTTCAAAGCCGGCTTCCATCCCCACCCGCTCTGCAGCCACACAACTGTCTGGCAGTGTGTGGGAGAAGTGTGCAGCTGCCGATCTTGGCACCTGTACTTTCGGGGCTGACTCACCTCACCATTGGGCTGGGGCCCCTACAGTTCTGGCCACTTCTGCCTGCTCCCTTCTCCTCCCGCTGGCCCAGTCGCTGCCTAGGGTTGCCACCTATGTATATTTTTCCAGGTCACTTATGAAAAATACATGTTGCAGGGCCTGCATTGGCACCTATGGCACCAATGCAGGACCTGCAATATATATTTTTTTATAATGGAAAAAATATACATAGGTGGCAACCCTATCGCTGCACAGCTGAGCCTGGGAACTTCCCCGCTCAACTTTTCCGAAGCAGGGAGGCCTCTTCCGACCTATGTGCAACCCCCTAATAGGTCCCCATTTCCAGGGGGACAGATATCAGAGGTGCGCGCAGGACCCATGGATCAGGCCCCAAACACGTGCAACTCCAAGATTTTCCTTTGCCAAGTGCTACTTGTTATGGTACAGCACAGTCGTCACGATTATTTACAAACACAGAACTCCACAAACCAATTCTTCTACATTCCTCTCAAGCCTGATGGAAACTGCAGTCTTCCTCAACAACAGTGGTTTCTTCTGTAGGAAAAACAACAGGGAATGGATCCCCCATTGTGACCTGTTGGGTGCTTCTCCCAAGCCACCGTGATTAGCCACTGTTGGAGACAGGATGCTGGGCTAGATGGACCATTGGTCTGACCCAATATGGCACTTCCTATGTTCTGGGTTGAGCCCATCCTCCTCAAGCTTCAGCCCCTCAGTTTAGGCAGGGCCAGCCTTATCACAAAGTGACATGGGGTGACCATCTCTACTTCTGGGGGTCCTGCAGTGGTTCTCAATGTCACCAGGGCAGGGTGTAGGCCCCCCATTCTCTCCCAGCAGGGCCCCAAACACGACCACCTCTATGGCCCCACAGAGGATACCCCCCAAGGGCATGGGATCACCATGGGCCCTGCATTTTATCTTCGCCTGGGTCCTTCAAATGCTAAGGCTAACCTTGAGTTTAGGTGAGTCTTTCTCTAAGGCTGAAACAAGCAGTGTTTTAGCTGCTCATGAAAATGCTCACAATTGCGCACCAGGATCGAGATCTCAGTCCTAGTGCAATTTTTCAGTGAGCAGTTTACAAAAAAAAAAAGAAGAAGCTGTTGGTGTGTGTGTGTGTGAGCGATTGTAGGTTTCAAAGGCTGGCTGTGCGTTTCCTCCTCACATGGTGTGTGTGGGGGGGAGGGGAAGCGGCCTTTGAACGCCACCTGATGGGTTATTTGATAAGCACGCCTCTCATTTGAGAAGTGCTTGGGGTGAGGTGAGCACCTTCAAGCCCCCTGCCCTCTACACTCATGCTCCCTGGGCTGATTCACCTCACTGCCGGGCTCCTACTGCCCCAGTCGCAGCCATGAACAAAATGGAGCTATCCATTCCTACAAGTCAAACAATGAACTCAGCTGCATTCCCTCCCGGAGGAAGCTCGTCTGGCCCAGGGTCTGACAGCATTTCATCGAGCCTGTAAGGCCTGGCTGTTCACCCAGGCCTTCGGAGGGGAGGCTGGGAGGGTAGGATAGGTTGGGTTTTTGGGGGGAGGGGGTTTATAGTAAACGTTGGGGGGGATTACTCTTTTTAATTATTTTTATTTTGCGATGTTTTTATGAGTTCAATATCAATAATTTATTTATTATGGCCCAAGACCATATGATACGAAGCACAAGGCAACAATAAATAAAATACAAGGTAAACAACACATGAGAAAACCCCAATGATAATATACAAACTAAAAAGGTAACCCCTATTACAGTTTAGGATCCCTGAGACCGGTTGCTAGCACCAGAGATACAAATAAACACCCCAACAATGGAAAACTGGGCAAAATCGAGGGATCCCCCACCCCCTCACAACAATTGGGATAGAATCCTTCAGTTTCACCACAATGATATAAGTGACAATGACCATAGACAAAATCAGTAAAATAAAAGATTACCATAGCGGGGTAACCAATAGAAATAAAACAAAGTCACAAACAATTAAATATTAAGAAGGGTCCAGGACCCAGTCCATAAGGGGGGGGGGGAAGAGGGGACAAATTTAAGGGGAAGCTGGCACCCCATGTTTGTGTTCCAAAAAAACCTGCCTACGATGGGCCACCTTAACTAAAAAGCCTGCCAGGTTATTATTATTATTATTAACAAACATTTATATAGCGCCAGCAGCGTACCTGGCACTTTACAAAGTAATAAAATAGACAGTACGGTCCCTGCCCCTAGGGCTTACAATCTGAGAGACAGGAGCTGGGGGAGAGACCTAGGAAGGGGAACAGAGGGAGAGACAAGGGGTCTAACATTCATGAAGATGCGAGGTCTCAAGTGCACGTACTTGGCTTGGTTACGATGAGAATGACAGCAGGCAGGTCCATGTGGCAAGGATAAGTGTAGGTATAGGAAATAGTGGCTCAGCAGGATAAAGAGTCAGACAGAGCAGAGCGAAAGAGGTGAGTTTCAAGGAGAGATTTGAAGGTATGAAGGGATGGGGCAAGGCAGATGTGAACAGGGAGGTTATTATAATATCCTGAGGGTCAGGGGAGTTCAGGAGCAAACGTAGCAGGGTCATATCAGACCTCCCAGGAAAGAGACTCAGACGGGCTCCCAGAAATTCATCTCTCAGAACATCATAGAGATGGCAATGTAAGATGAGGTGACTAACCGTTTCCACAGATTCGTTGTCAAAGGGACACAGCCTCTCAAGGAACGGCACTCCCTGCCTACGGCCTTCCAAGACTTGAGAGGGGAAAGAGTTGACCCTGGCACTAAAAACAAGATGCTTGGCTCTGGCTGAGATAGAGGTGGAGAGATATACTGCCATTTGTCCCTAGGCAGGAGCCCAACCTGGGTAATCCCTCATATGTAATGAGGAGGCGATCTTACCGAGTTCTCCCTGGCGATGGCTATCTATCGTCCTGGTCAGAACCTCTTTCCTCACTGAGCCGAAAGATCTGTGGGTGAGATATTCCTTAGAGGCCAATAGATCTTAAATATTCCTCTGCCGCTCGAACCCACGAGCTAACAAAGGAATCTTGGCCAACCATCTGTAGCAGGGCAGAGCATTGTTTTGTAAACAATTTCACCCAAAATTTCAGTGCCATCTCCATGGCCACCTGGGACCAAGCCCTCTGACCCAATTCCAACCTTCCAGCAGCATGGGGGGTACCTTTTGGCTGGCCAGCAAGACCCGTAAGAAATCTTGCCTGCACAGGATTAATAGCCTGGGCATGGGAAAAGGCCCAAGGTTCAGCCCCATAGAGGACTTGTGCCCGCACCTTGGTGTTTATGAGTTTTATTGTTGTTTTATCTGTTGCGAGCCACCCCGGAATGCTGTGGGCATGAGGGGGCGGCCAATAAATGCACAGAAATAAATAAATAAAATTCCATGAACTACCCTGTGTAGGCCTCTCAGCAGAGGTGGCTCTAGTCTTTTCCCTGCTTAGAGTGACATTTCCCCAGGACCTCTTTCTACACTTTTTATTTTTGCAGTGAACCTTTTTTTGCAAATCACAAACACCACATCATCCAAACAGTTACATTTTAAAAATGTCTCCACAAGACTGTCAGCTTGCTGTGAACACACGTGATGGATGCTTTCTTTTGGAAAGAGTGTGACATTTTCAGACACTGGTGAGTTTCCAAATCTAAGGGGGACAAAGGATGGGGGAAGAGAAAAAAACCCCTCTGTTTTATGACCTTAGGATTATGCATCTGTTCTCTCTTCTGAAGCAGAATTCCTTTGAGTGCCCTGCCCACACATTTGGACAGCCGTGCTTCTGGGCTTCACCCAAACAAGTAACATTTAAGATTTCTTGAGAGCTGTAATTAATATTGTATCATCCAGTGTATTTATATGTTCAAATACAAATATGCAGGCTTTAACCAATTAAATCTCACAAAAGCCCTGTAGGCCCAGGGTACATTTTATCCCAGATGGGAAAACTAAAGGAGAGAGATGAGGAGACTTGACAAAGGCCACATCTCAGTGGCAAAGCTGGAATAGGATATCAGTAGCTCTCGACTCCTGATCCTGTATTCATTGCTCTAGATTATTCTGCCTCTTGAGAGCACTCTCATGAGCCTCCTCCAAACCCATTGAAGCCAACAATAAGATTCCCATTGTTGACTACAACTGGTTTTGGACTGGGCCAGAGGGTGATAATGTTTATGCATCGGTATCACATTACTGAAAGTAATCTCACACACAATCAGGCAGCAGCGGCTCCCAAGGGATGAAAAGTACATCACATCTCACCTTTGCCAAAAAAGAAATGGAATAGCAGTGTTAAACGGTTTGTGGAGCTCTGCTCCTTTCACAAACACCAGTCAGGAATAAAACACTACAAACTAGAGACAGCACAGCCTAAATGGGACAGAGATAACAGAGCTAACCTAAAGAAAACGTGTAAATATCCATCACCACAGCTATTATGATGCTGGTACAAATGCATTTTGATCCCAAATTTCTTAGGCACCTCTCTCAGTTAGTGCTCGCTGAGGGACTTTGCAAGCAGATAGAGGGAGAAGGCCCCCTTCGCCGCCCAAAATGGCGGCGACGGGCCAATTGTCGAGCTCCTCCCTCTGGCCGCAAAAAGACTCCTGTATGGGGCCGCGCAGCGGCGCCTGTTAGAAGGCGCCGCTGCAGAAACGAAGGCTGTTGTAGCAGCTTGTTCCCCACTGCGTGTGCGCAGACGCGCTCCACGGGGAAATTCTGGAGACACGCCCCTTGTAGGCGGGGCAAGCCTCCTGCACGCCGCGGAGAGCGGCAGTTCAGAGCGTGGAGGCAAAGAGGCAGCCCCACCCACCTCCCCTCTAGCACTGTTGTCTTGGATGGTTGCCTTTATAGGAGCCGAGGAGGAATTTTTGGCGAGCAACCAGTTACAGGATCGCTTATTTTGCCTCCTCAGCAGTGCAGAATAGGTTTTAATAGGTTAATTACAATTTTAAGCTCGTCTAATTTGTTTGTTTAATTTAATTTGAATTTTGATTCGGTTCTGAATTCTTTAAGTAAATAGGGTAATCCGGAAGTATTGAAACGATGAATAATTCGAATAAGGCATGCAGACAATTATGCAGCCAAGAAGGCAAGATTGTCGCACTCTGCAGGGGTCCAGTATGCTATTATAGGTAAATAGGCATAAGTTTAAATGTTGAGTCATCTCCTTAAGAGATGGGGAGGTGACCTCGGGTGTAATGCGGGGCACAGCATGCACTGGGGTCACGACCCTGGGAGCAGTGGATTAGCAGGGTGGGTAGGGACAAGCACTGTCCTCACACCATGCAGGCACGAGACTCCTTACTCATGCCCGCTGCTGGGCTTGTCCCTCCTTTCGGCCATTTGCAATGACCTGTCGAGGGAAGGGACTGTTTGATCAGGGGTACTGACACTGGAAGGCACATCCAGGCCAGTACCGGAGTTAATAAGTTATAAGATTAGTTAGCATACTGGACCCAAATTGCTAGGTGCAATTGCCCCCACCGGCCGTTGTTATTTCGTTATAATTGGTTGTCAATAAAGAGTGCGGCCAAGTTTAACCCAACTTTGTTGTCTGAGTCTTGATTGGGGGTGTGTGCTTCGACAATGATTTAAAGATGAATTTCCATAAGCCCCAACCCCTTTTTCTACATGTGGCAGGTCACCCCAGCTCGCTCCTGGCACAGGGGCCCGTGCCTCAGTTTCCCCCCTGAATCATGCATCAGTCTCTTACTTTTCACAATCAGCAGCTTTGATTCCAGGTCTTCACTACCCCCCTGATTACTACAGGGCTCCACCCAGGGTTTCTGCCTGGCACAAGGAACTAAGCCATGAGGGTACGGGGATTCTTGGAGCAGATGCAGCAAGAGCTGCTGTTTTCAATCTCTCTGCTAGAATGTCATTTTCTTTGGGGCAGGAGGGCAGAGGACTCTTCTATGCCTTGCTCCTGAGGTCACATCAGCTGCACTAAGCCCTGCTCTGCTTGCATACTGTCCTAGAAGGGTTTGGAAGAGACTGATCCACTAGTCTCACTCCTCTCCCATTCCAAAACCACAACAGCTCACAAAGGCACAAGACGTTACTACAGAGTTGAGATTCATGGCACTGAGGTAGGGTGGCCACATATGCAGATTTTAGAGAACACTTATTTTATTTATTTTTTATTTATTATCCATTTTTACCCCGCCCCTCTTGCCAAAGCGAGTCAGGGCGGTTTACAAATATAAATCAGTAATCATATAATAAATAAGCAATAAAACATACCAAATAATAAATGCAATAAAAACTAACCAGAACTCTGGCTTGTGTATAAAAGATAAAAAATAAAAATAGAGATAGGAAAACATACCTTTCCCAACCCATCTAACCCATCCCACCCTCCCCTCATCCCCCAAAGCCTGGCAGAACAGCCAGGTGATACCATTCCGTCAGAAGGCGAGAAGGTCTGGGCTGAGGTGAACCTCCACTGAGAGGGAATTCCAAGGTGATGGTGGGGTCGCCGAGAATGCCCTCCTGTCCGTCTGAACCTACCGATAACGTGGGACATCCAGGAGGGCGCCCCCAGACGACTACAGGGGCTGCCCAGGGACCCAGGGAGTGAGGCGATTACTCAGTTAAACAGGGCCCAGGTCATGAAGGGCTTTGAATCGAGCCCGGACGACAATAGGCAGCCAGTGCAGCGCCTCGATAGGCAGCCATGTGCTCCCTGCAGCCTGCCTCCGTAAGGAGACGGGCCGCTGCATTCTGCACTAGCTGCAACTTCTGAACCATCACCAAGGGCAGCCCCACGTAGAGCACATTGCAATAGTCTAGCCTCCAGGTGAGAAACGCATGGATGACAGTGGTAAGATAAGAATCCAAGACATATGGGCGGAGCCTTTTTAACAGATGTAACTGGAAAAAGGTGCCCCTGGCCACAGTCAACACCTGGAATCCAGGCACAGCTGTGAATCCAGGAGCATCCGCAGGCTCTGCACAGATGAAGTCAACGGTGAAGCCAAAAATGGGGGAAACCTCCTCACTCAGATCACCGGTCCTGCCTCCTAACATCACCTCTGTCTTATCGGGAGTAAGCTTCAGTTGGCTTGACCTCATCAATCCCCCACAGTGGCCAAGCACCGGGACAGCAACGAGACAGCAGGGCCTGGGTTGGATGAAAAGGACAAATATAGCTGAGTTTCATCAGCATACTGATGGCAACGAACCCCCAGCTGCGCATGATCTCCCCGAGTGGCCTCATATACATGTTAAACAGGTTATGAGAAATACAGCCAATGCATTGGGGCCATTGCAGCCCTGTATTTCATAAGTGTCATCTAAAATTTGCATATCTGACCACCCTACACTGAGGAGTTATGAACCTAGAGTTACCACTCCTCTGGGTTTGGCCAGGAGTCTCCAGATTTTGCCATACCATCTCCGAGCTCCAGGTGAAGCACATATTTCCCTGGATATCTGGGGCACTGGGTCATGATGTCATGACACATGGCCATGCCAGAAAGGGGCAGGAGAGTCCCTTTGTCCCACCCCCTTTCTGATGTGGCCCTGCCCCCTTTGGAATGTTGTGATGTCACAATGCTCTGAAGAGGCGTGGCTATGTCAGAAAAGGGTTGGAGAGTCCGTTTGCCTCACTCTCTTTTGGAATGACCCTGTCCCTCATTGGGACAAAGCCTCTAGGGAAGGAGGCAAACCTATGGAGAACAACCTGTCAAATGGCCTCTGGAAGAAAAGCCTGCCAAAAGCCTGTGAATCACCTGAACACTTCAAGGATGTTTGCTGTCATCTGTCCAGCAAGGGAACAAAGATAAAAATGTTTTGTATTCCTGTCCTGCGCATTGGCAGTTATTGCTGAGACCTTTTCTCCTGACTCTTGCTGCAAGACAATAGAGAATTCATGAGCTTCTTGCCACTCACAAAAAACGGCAGTGAAGACACAATGATTCTTTGGAGAGAAGTTCCAAGTTCTGGCAGATAAAGATGAATTGTTCTGGATAACAAATGAGTGACTATTAGGGATGTGACAGCAAGATGAACAGGCCAGAGACAAAATAGTGGCTAGGCCCCAAGTAGCATAAGAAAGCTTTCTCTAAAGGTCAGGAGCCAACTGCAGAATACGAGCGCTACAAAATCATGCCAAAGCTAAAAAAAAAACCAAACACACAACACATTAGCATTCTGGGAACTCTAGTTAATAAAGAGTTTCAGGATATTAGTGGAGCTAGCAAAAAAAAAAAGAAGAATAAGAATGCCTAAATTGCCAAGCCAGAACCAGCGTATTTTGAGTAAAGTGTTGTCTTCTGTGTAAGACACCACTCCTGGCAGCACAGTAATTGCTACTTTATCTGAGTGGAGGGGGCAAGGGAAAGATGCCTGCTTTACAGCTATGAAAAAAGATAATCATTGATACAAGTGCTTGCTATTCCCAGACCTAAGACCTACAACGCAACAAAGAAGAAAAGCACTCAGCCTGATAAAGAAAGGTTTTATTGATGAAGGCTTCTCTATCCCAATCCTATTCCTAGCAAAGCTTCAAGTAATATACTCAGAAAAGACATTTATTTTGGGATGGCAGCTCAGCAGTGCAGTAAGGAAAGAAAACCAAAGAGGATAATATCCCAGAAGGGGATGGATCTGGCACGATGCTGAACTCGTGAAGGGAAATTAAAACAAAAGAAATGTAAGGATCCTCTAGGGTCTCGGTAAAATATAGTGTCTCAAACAAGGTGATCCTAGGGCCTAGTTTTGCAAGTGCATCGTTACCGTGAGCTGCACGGCAGTTGTGCAGACCCCCCCCTTCCCTTTGCAATGCAATATTGCTCAAGAGCCCCCTGCTGGAGCAACAGAGTGGAGCTAGCTCTGCTTCTCCCCAGAACACAGACAGGCTGCAACAGGACAGGAGGGTGAGATTTTAAACACACTGCAACTCAGCATCATTTCCTGGGAAACATATTCCCCCCAAACGTACAAGTTAACATTAGGTTAACTCTGGGTTGTATCTCCCATCAACACAACTCATAAAAAAACAGAGATCTAAGAAACTATATCAGAGGTGCCCAACAATTGCCTTCTAACAATACATCAGCATTATCCTAATCTGTAAAACAGCAGCCGTACATTTTAAAAACCAAACACTACAGATTATTTAGTGTGTCACTGCAGTGATATAGCAAGGCTGTAGAAGGTTCACGGTCAAGTCTCAATTATGGGCCCCCCTAAGAGCAAGTGGTTGGGGTCTCCAGTGTGGAGGAGCGGGGAATAAAGTCTCCAGGGTGGGGTGAGTGACTTTCTCATGAAGGCAACTGTCACCCCCGTTTCAAGCAGGCCCTCCTGGAGTGGCAGCAACTCCGCCAGGAAGGAACCTTTAAGGATGTTAACAAACAAGATGGCAGCCCACACCAGGTGGGTGTCCACCTGCCCATTAATATTAGGTGTTCTCCCCTTCCAGCCATGCAGTCCCCACTCACGGCGGGATCCCGTAGCATGCAGATCCCACCATGAGGACGAATGTAAGCTAACGTGTGCCCACATGTTCACATCCTGTCAACTAGGTTGTGTGTATCCTCTGCATACAGGCCTGCCAGCACCATAGAGTCATGGGCAAAAAAGCCTAGAGCATTCTAAGGATCGACCACTTCTGGCCCCTCTCTCCACTCTCACTGGCACGCACGTAACATCTGCCTTAAAAGCCCACCATGCCATGTTCAAACGTGGTCTCCCAACTCATCCTGGTTGGCAGTATGTGTCCGCTAACACTTGCTGTTTCCCAACTGTGGCATTCTCAAGATCAACTTGTAGAGGATTATCATCACCGTTGCCATGGCTGAAACCGACAGCCAGACAACAACCAGCACCACTACCTCCACTGCACAATTGCAGTCTCTCTCCATTTACCGATCCGCCCATCCACCAATACTGCATTTCCTGGAATGAGGAAGAGACCAAGACCTTCATTACTCTGTGAGGGGAGCAGAAGGTCCAATATTTCCTGGTGAAGTGCTACAGGAATGAGGCAGTGTTCTAAGAAATCTTGGTCCAAATGGCACAGCAGGTCTACACCTGGGATGTAAACCAGTGCTGGCAGTGGGCCAAAGTCTTGAGGTGTGGGTGCAAGGAGATCTGGGACAACAACTATGCCTTTAGTCGCAGGAGGCAAATATCGTCCTATTACGAGCTCCTTGATTGGTTCCTGTGTGTGGATGGAGACATCATTGCATCCTGCCTGAATGGTTGTGCCTTTTCCATGGTCCAGAAGTGGGTGATATGGCTCCCCACTGCCCACTGCAACCGCTCTTGGTCTCACCATGGAAGCTGTGACTGCCATTGGAAATCCCTCCATGCCTGTCCCAGTCCCAGAGCCAACACAAACTGACATGGACATGGGAACCATGACACTCATAGCGTATCCCCTCGAGCTTGAGAGCTAGCCCTTGTTCGAGGAGTTGCAAGAGGTTCTGGTCAAGGGCATGGAGGACCCAGATGCCACCTTTGTAGAGGAGGCGTGTAGGCGGAGGTCAATGGTAAAGCACCTGAGGGGAAGGGGTGTTTGCATTTACACAGCTGCATGATAAAGGCTTCCATGTATTGTTATCTAATTATGTTTGGTATTGTTTACCATGTTGACACATGGCCAGAACGATATGGAGGAGCAGCAGGGAAAGCACCAGGAAACAGCTCCACCAGATAGGAACAATATGCACAGGAAGTGGGTGGGAAGGCACCGTGGCAGGCCTGCGGGCTGACGGGCAGGGAGGCACCATGGCAGGACTTTGGCCTGGTGGTGTGTGTGTGTGTGAAGCCTAAATGGCAGTTAGGAGGGAAGATGATGAAAATCGTCATGGCTGACTTTAGTACGTTCTGCAGTGCTTCCTCTACAGTGATTGCGGGAAGAGAGCTGCGTGGCACTAGGATTCCACTGTGACCACTCCAGCAGCTGCATAGGCCAGGTACTTATTCTTGCTTCCCTTATGAGGGAGCCCTTCCCTTGGGGAGGGAGCAACTCATTCTCACAGCCCTTCCCTTGGGGAGGGCTGAAAATTGGGTGGGCAGGGGCCTGAAACACTGGGGTGGGAAGGTGGGCGGAGTGATCTAAACTAATGGCTTTCTTGCTACAGGTCTACCAGCACAACAGGCATGGATGGATACCCCAGCCACAAGAACCCAGTGGAACCAGGACCTGCAGGTCCACAACTGGCGGTGCATGGAGGATTTGGCAAGAGAACTGCTTGGGGAGACCATGAGGATGGACAGCAATCCACCCACCTGTGTGATGACATCTGTTAAGCTTGATGCCACTGGACATTGGTGGGGCTGGCATCATTCCCCACATACAACTTCAGCCTACAGTTTTGGCCTGGGCTGGTTGGGTTAACATTGATGCTGATGCCCTGTCAAGGCCTCACCAGTCAGACTAGGACAACAACTGGTGGATTGAAATACCTGTTTCAGGAATCTGGACTATGTGTCAATCCACAGAAGACTGTGACAGAGCCACCAGCAGGGCTGTAGACACGTTGGGTGTACCCCGAAAGGTTTCCCCCAGGTGTACTCCCATATTGCAAAACTGTATTCTACTGAACTGCCCCAAGTGAGCAAAACTGAACTACAAGCAGCTCAGAGTGATGAGCCCCTTTTCAAATATATTAAACAAGTCATTGAAGAACAAAAGCCTATAACCACAGTGCAGACTCCCATCAAGTTATACCTTTTCTGCTTCGAGAATGGGACAGACTATTTCTGAGGAACCACTTATTGTACAAGGGAAGCAAAGACCCTGATTCACTTCATCCAGAACAATTAGTCTTGCCTAGAAAATACTGACAAATCATGCTGCAGGCTTTACATGATGACATGGGACACTTGGGAAGTGATTGTGTACAATTAGTAAGAGACCATTTCTACTGGCCTCATCTACCTCTTTGAGATGTAGAGCAGCATTGCAGACAAGGCCCCCTTCGCCGCCAAGATGGCGGCGACGGGCTAATTGTCGGGCCCCCCCCCCCTCTGACGCCGAAAAAGACTCCGTTAAGGGGGGGGGGCCGCGCAGCGGCGCCTGTTAGAGGGCGCCGCTGCAGAAAGCTGTAAAGGCTGTTGCAGCCGTTTTTTCCCCAGTGCGCGTGCGCAGACGCGCACCACGGGGAAATTTGTGGAGACACGCCCCTTGTAGGCGGGGCGAGCCTCCTGCACGCCGCTGAGAGCGGCAGAACGGAACGTGGTGCCAGAGAGGCAGCAGCAAGAAATCCTTGCTGCTGAACCCCCTGGGCCTACCACGTGGAGCCATGGGAAAAGCAAAGAAAAAAACAGGCAGGGGGAAGTCCCCAGCAGCTGCGGGGACGCAGCGGGCGGACATGCCCCGACCTGTGGGCGAAGGTAGGGAGCCACTACCCTCGAGGGAGGTCATGTTCGCACGCCTGATGGCATGCGAGGCCCGCATGGGTGAGCGGCCTGACCTGGGGACCCACCTGGGGGGCCCCCTGGAAAGTGGGAGTGGGATCAGTGGAGGATCCTTCCCCCTCCCCCCCACCGAGGCAATGGGGGTATCAGACCCAGGAGTGGGAGGGGAGGAGGAGTCCCCTTGCCCTCAGGTTGGAACTGGCCTGTGGAGGGCGGACAGCAGATGGGCAGGAGACATGGCTGGGCCTTCCCCAACAGCGGGTAATGAGCCGGTGCGGAGGGGAAAGCGAGTAATTACCCCCCCAGCCCGGTACAGGGAAACAGAAGGGGCAGGGGGCATGCAAGAGATAGCCACCCCCCACCGGGATGACAGAGCGCAAGGCCAGGGTGGCGCCTCCCCAGGGGAAGGAGCAAGTAGTCAGGAAGGGAACCCAGAAATGGGGTATAGCAGCTACTCCCTGCAGCAGTACTCAGGGAGAGGGGAGGCTGAACCAGATATTGGTGACCCAGAGGGAGTGCCAGGGATGGCGCTTTATAATCAAGGGGCAGCGAGGGACAGGGTTGGACAGGCTCGCAGGCCCACTGGGCCTGGAGATTGTATAGTTACAGGCAATGAAGGACCACCACCTGCAACCAGACGAAGGATCCAAGCCACTGACCAGTCAGGGGGATCCTTGGATGAAGAAATGTGGCGGAGGATCCTGGCATTGGAGGCACAATTCCGTATGGGATCCGAGGGTCAGTCGGTACAGCAGCCGGCCAGACGGCCTGAACCCGAAATGGCGGCAGCAAGGCGAAGCGACAGGCCGGCTACAGCCTCAGGTGAGTACAGCAACCTAGGCCAGGCCAGGGGATTTAATGAGAGGGGCCCCCAACAGGAGCAAGGGTATGGCAGCGTAACAAGGGAGAGCCCGGTACAAATAGTAGGGTCACAGGGTACCAGACCCCCACCCACATCAGGCCCGAACCCAACCCCGCAGCTAGCGTACATGAATGGGTCATGGGTCTGGGTCATACCAGCAGGTCACCAGGACCTTCCAGTGCCACAGTATCCCCAAACGGGAGGGGTAGATCCAGCAGACGTTGCAGTGAGCGCGGCATTAGAAACCCCCGGTTCGGGGTTAGCCCCCTTAACGGCTGAGGTAGGCACATCTACATTAAGGCCGGAACGGCGCCCGCCCCAGCCACCTGGCGGAGCTATTCCCAGCGTTGCAGCACGCTTTGGGGAACACCTCCTCCCCGGTACCAAAGAAAAAATCCTAAAAGGGGAATACGTGGATCTCTTTGCCTTACTGTTTAGTGATCCAATTGTGGATCACGTGGATCAAGAGGAAGACAAAGAGAGGGAGAAATTTCGCCGCCCAAAGGCTGATCGCAACTGGGCCAATTGGACAGCTGCATTTGCGATTTACATGGGGGTTACCTTGCAAGACAAGCCAGAAAAAGGGTTAGAACTACACAAGTACTCCGATATAGTTCGGAGGGCATATGGGACGGGGCCAGCGGGAGCTTGGCTGCGCTACGACGAAGCGTTTCGTCACAGGGCAGCCAATACGCCGGGACTTCGGTGGGACGTACACGCACCTGACCTTTGGTTAGAGTGCATGATCGATGCCACTAATGCGCCACGAGCAGATAGCGGTCACCCCTTAGTTCGGGGTGGTGTAGCACCTGCAAACGACCCATTTCGGTCGGACAGTCGTAAGGGATTACAGGGAGCTGGACCGTGCTGGGCGTACAATCGGACGGGCCGCTGCAACCGCGGGACGTGCAAATTTCGGCACGGGTGCTCGAACTGCGGAGGCGCCCACCCGGCAACCTCGTGTTTTCGACCCAAACAAAAATGGGGTGGAAACAGGGCAGGACAGGGTCCGAGCAATGGAAAAGGGGGACAGGGATCCACAACTGGATCCCGGCAGACAAAGGGGCCCGACGCCAATCAGAATTGAGCGGTTGGAAGCTTCACTAAATGGCCACCCTGACCAAAAAGAAGTGGCCTACATAGTTCAAGGGTTTAAACAGGGATTCCTTATCCCAGCCGGGATAGTGACAAGCCGATGTAAAGCGAGCAATTTAAAATCAGTGCGAGGTTTAGAGGAGGTTGTACGTAACAAAATAAAGAGGGAGGTGGAAGAAGGCCGGGTAGCGGGCCCATTTAGCCATCCTCCCATGTCTAATCTGGTCGTCTCCCCCTTGGGCATAGTGCCCAAAAAGGCAATAGGTGAGTACCGTTTAATACACCACCTGTCATACCCTCGTGGGAACTCAGTGAATGACGCAATACCCAAGGAACTGACAACAGTCCGGTATGCATCGTTCGATGTAGCAGTTGAAAAGGTGAAGGCTATGGGGAAAGGAGCCTTATTGGCAAAGTGTGACATCAAGTCAGCCTTTCGCTTGCTACCAGTACATCCGAGCAGTTGTCATTTACTGGGTTTCAAATTCGAGGAGATGTATTATTATGACCGTGCCATGCCCATGGGGTGCTCGATTTCTTGTTCAGCATTCGAGCGATTCAGTTCATTGCTCGAATGGGTTTTCAAGAGAAAATTAAAAGCGGGGGACGTTACAAAATACTTGGACGATTTCTTGATAATAGGCCATCCGGCGGTGGACGAATGCGCCACCGCCCTGCGGCTTTTTCAGGAGGTGGCCCTCGATTTGGGTGTTCCACTTGCCCCGGAAAAAACTGAGGGCCCAGCAACAATACTCACCTACCTGGGTATAGAACTTGATACGGAGATGGCAACTTCACGCCTGCCACAGGGGAAGTTAGAGGCCTTGAAAACAAAGATAGCAGAATGCTCGGCGGCCCGTAAGATCACAGTACGAGCGTTACAATCATTGATTGGGAGCCTAAATTTTGCCTGCCGGGTGGTTGCCCCCGGAAGGGCCTTTCTATCTAGGCTATACTCCAAATTGAGAGGCAATCATGCGCCCCATCATTGGATACGAGTGACCCGTGAGATGAAGTTGGACATGGGAGTATGGCTACAGTTCCTGAACGAGTATAACGGGGTTAGTTTCTGGAGGGAAAGTTGGTTAATTCAGGCTCAGTTGCAAGTACATTCAGATGCAGCTGGGGGGCTAGGATTTGGGGTTTACTTTAGGACACGCTGGTGTGCCGCGCCGTGGCCGGAAGAATGGCATGAGACTGGTGTCACTAGGGATCTTACGTTCCTCGAGTTGTTCCCCATAGTGGTGGCTGTGCTACTGTGGTCAGGGCAGTTCGCTGATCGTGTGGTCCTTTTTTGGTGTGATAACCAAGCTGTAGTGCACATACTCAACACTCTCTCATCACGATCTGAGAGGGTGATGAGCCTCATAAGGACACTTGTTATGAGGTGCCTACAACATAACATACTTTTTAAGGCTAGGCATGTTCCAGGAATCGATAACAGGGTGGCTGATGCCCTTTCTCGGTTCCAGATGAACCGCTTCCGAGAGTTGGCACCCGAAGCCAGAACTGCCCCGGATCCCTTACCAGCAGAGGTATGGAGCCTTGGGAGCTAAAATTACATAATATCGTACAGGCTTCCCTTGCCCCTAGAACTCAGAGGGCTTATGATAAGGCAGTCAGCGAGTTCCAAGCCTACAGGGCGAGAAAAGGATGGCCAACAGGGTATCCTATTACCGAAAAAGAAGTAATTCAGTTCGCAATGACCCTAAAGGATAGTGGGTTAGCGGTGGGTACGATTTCGGGAAAGATCGCTGCCCTGAAATTTGCTAACAGGATACGGGGCTACCCTCCTCCAGATAATGGTTTTTATCTGAAACGAATGTTTGAGGCATGGTCTCGGATGCCGACCCCCTTAACACGCAGTAGGGCCCCAATCACAACACCCATTTTGGTAAGAATTGTAGGGATCCTTCCTGGAATATGTTACGACGCATTTGAAACCCAATTGTTCACAGCAGTGTACGTGGTAACATATTTTGGGGGTTTCCGCATAAGTGAAGTGGCTTGTTTGTCACGCATGGACACCTCCGACCGGGCACTAGCAGTAGAAGACATAGAATGGGCCCCGGGTCGAGTGACGTTATGGCTGAGGCGTTCCAAGACTGACCAAAGGGGTAAGGGGTGCAGGATTGAGTTATTCAGGAGTGGCATAGGAGCCATTTGCCCGGTGACCCAATTAAAGGGTTATCTTGATAAGCGACCGCAGTCCCCGGGATACCTGTTTATACATAAGCAGGGCAATAAATTGACTAGTCATCAATTCACAGCAGTTTTACGTACTGCACTACATCAGCTAGGTCTACCAGCATGCGAATTTGCATCACATTCGTTTAGGATTGGAGCTGCCACTGCTGCAGCAGCAGCAGGCTTACCAGAAACAGCCATTAAAGCAGTAGGCAGGTGGAAGTCAAGAGCCTACAAGAAATATGTAAGGACAAAGAACTAATACAACATTGTTTATTGTCAGGATCCAGTACTCCAATAGCAGAACGAAGAGAGGTATGCATCATTGGCCATAGCCTGGTACGATGGGCCGGGAGAGCTGCTTCGCAGACCCCTGGGGGATGGCATCTTGGTTTGGCGGCACGTGCTCGGCTCTGGTGGAGAGGTCGGAGTGGCATGCGGTGGAACCAACTGCTTCCCATGTTGTTTGAGGCAAGGAAATTCCCAATACCACACATAATAGTGATACATTTGGGCGAGAATGATTTGATTAACAGAACTGGGGTAAATTTGATAATACAAATTAAAAAGGATTTGCTGACAATTAAGAATAAATTTGAGGGAGTACATATAATTTGGACGAATTGGTTGCCTAGAATTAACTGGACTGGGGCTGAGAAACCAGGTAGGATAGATAAAACCAGGAAGACTGTTAATAGGGAGATTGGAAAATGGGTAAGAAACATACAAGGATCTGTCATTAAACACGAAGGAATCGTACACACACGACCTCAGCTCTACCGGCAAGATGGTGTTCACTTATCTCGGTACGGGAACAGCATATATTTGGATGCCCTGGCTGGGCATTTGGAATCCCTGTTGATCTAGGCGGTGGGGGTCGGAGTGTATTTAAGATCACTCCTTTGTGGCAGGGGTCCAGTATGCTATTATAGGTAAATAGGCTAAGTTTAAATGTTGAGTCATCTCCTTAAGAGATGGGGAAGTGACCTCGGGTGTAATGCGGGGCACAGCATGCACTGGGGTCATGCCCCTGGGAGCAGTGGATTAGCAGGGTGTGTAGGGACAAGCACTGTCCTCACACCATGCAGGCACGAGACTCCTTACTCATGCCCGCAGCGGGGCTTGTCCCTCCTTTCGGCCATTTGCAATGACCTGTCGAGGGAAGGGACTGTTTGATCAAGGGTACTGACACTGGAAGGCACATCCAGGCCAGTACCGGATTTAAAAAGTTATAAGATTAGTTAGCATACTGGACCCAAATTGCTAGGTGCAATTGCCCCCACCGTCCGTGGTTATCTCGTTATTGGTTGTTAATAAAGAGTGCGGCCAAGTTTAACCCAACTTTGTTGTCTGAGTCTTGATTGGGGGGGGGGGGGTGCTTCGACAATGTGCTAGGTGAATTCAACAAAAAACATTACCCAAGAGGGCTACTCCTTTCGCCAACATATCAAGCAATGGGCAAATGGATTTAGTGTGCATGGACTTCTAAACTTTTGAGAATGACTGTAGCAATATTGCTAACATACTAGTTGTTACTGACCATTTCACCCGTTATGCACAAGATTCCCTACAAAAGATCAAAAGGCATCTACGGTAGCAAAAATGCCGTGGGAAAAGTTCTTTGTTCATTATGGCCTGCCTGCTTGAATCCACACTAATTGTGAGACTTTGAAAGCCACCTAGTAAAGGATGTTCTCCAGACTGCTGGTGAAGGAGTCTTGAATGACTCCTTATCACCCTCAGGGAGAGATCCTCAGTCTGAGCGGTTTAACAGAATGCTCCTGAATATGGTAGGGACTCCAGAAACCCAAGATGAGCCAATGTGTCTGTTTTTTGATGCATGCATATAAGTGTACAAAAAAATTAAACTACTGGATTTTCACCTTACTACGTAATGTTTAGGAGAGAAGCATGGCTGTTTATAGGCTTGTGTTTTGGGGTATCTCCTGAGGGTCTTGCCAAAGACATTCCTGCGTTATCTACAAAAGCTAAATGACCAGTTCAAAATTGCTTACTAGTTGGCCACTGAAGCTGCAGAAGGACAAAATGGGGAAATAAAGCCCAATAAGACAAACGGGTGAGACAGCAAGAGCTGCTTATAGGAGACTGTGACTTCTTAAGAAATCTAGGTATCCCAGGAAAGCACAAGATCACAGATCATTGGAAGTCAGAACCCTAGGTTGCAACTGAAAAACTGTCCAACATACCAGTGTGTATCAATTTAAGCCTGGAAAGGTTTTCTGGGTGGCCACGTTTGAGCGGGCATTCTCAGGGCGTATTCAGATGTGCGTTTAAATCGCACAGCAGCAGCGGCATCGTGCGATTTAAAGCAACATGCACTTCCGGGTTGGTGTGAATGCACCAAGTCAACGTAACGCGAACTGTTGGAGTGCGGTTTTTAAAGCTGCTCGGAGCAGCTTTTAAAACCGCACTCCAACAGTTCGCGTTACACTGAAATGTGCGCACTCGGTGCATTCACAGCAACCCAGAAGTGCACGTTGTTTTAAATCGCACAATGCCGCCGCCGCCGCTGTGCGATTTAAACGCACATCTGAATGCAGCCTCAGTGGCTGCGCCACGGCTATGGAATTCCCTCCTGGTAGAGGTATGCCTCTCTCTGGACCTCCCCTCCTTTTGTAAACAGTGCGAGAGCTGGCTGTTTTGCCAGGCATTTGGTGAAGGGGATGGGTGAGGGTGGGTGGGGGTTTATATTTTCTTTTAAGGGCATTGGGGTTTGTTTTCTGGGCCTTGGAAGTCTGGGATTTAATATGTTATTTTTATGATGTATTTATTGTTTGCATTTTTATATTGTTTTATATAATATTGTACATGTTGTACACTGTCCTAGGCTGCCGTTAGGCAGGAGGGGGAGGTATAGAAATGTAACAAACAAATAAATAATAAATAAATATAAATAAAAAGGGGCATAGACCTATAAAACTGCTCCATTGCAGTCATCTACTTCCTTTAGGTCAGTTGGTTTGCAGCACCTCTGAGACCACAGAGACTCCTTCCTCAAAACCAAGGTATGCTACTAAGAGCTCGACCAAACAGCTCTCAGCCGAGGACCAAGGAACTGCTAGTTTTTGGAAGTGAGACCACTGAACTCCCCACAGCCCAGAAACAGTGCAGTGAAACCTATGGGTGACACTTAGAGGGAGATGAGGGCAGGGGTGACATAGCTTTATACATTTCAAGTTTATAGTACTTTGTTTTAATCTTCATAACTACAAAGAGTGACTTTGTCCGAATCTAGGAGAATATCAGCACCAAAAATCCACACCAAACTGGGTTCTAGAGATGATATAGTTTCCAGACTGTTAACAGTGAGCCAGCTGAAAAAGAGGTAGATTCTTCTCTTGATAAGCTTGGAAGAGGTCCAGATGATGGTCTACCCTGCCTCCAGTTACAGATAATATTAGTTACCTCTCACTGAGCTTTTTACAGCAATGTACATGAAAAATTAAGACCTGTGTCATGGTTCACAGAGAGACGACATGTATTGGAACTGCTTCAAGGGCTAGTTCTGACCCTGTGCTACTGTATGTCATTACTGTTGCAATACACACTCTGGTGCTGTGTGGTTTTCAGTCATGCATGCTGGTCTGCTGCTTCTGGTACCCAACACTAGAAGTCGATACTGACATGTTCCCTTTGCTTTCGCTGTTCTAATTATTCGGTGTGTTTTTGCCTGAGATGCTCAAAGCCAAAAGCTCCAGAATATCAAGGCAAGTTGCTTTCTACTGTAGCATCTGAGAATTTGCTTTGTAGGTACATCAGAGATTTTCCCATGTGCCCATAACAGACTGCAGAAAGTCAACGCCTGCCTTGCAGCATCAAACTATCTTGTTTGGACATATACTCTTAGGCTACCCAGAGCCACTCTAGCTCCTCTTTTGTTTCAATGTCCCTGAAAGAGATCAAAGAATCAGAAGAGGAAAAATAAAAAGAAGTGAGGCAGTGGTGGAGTATATGTTCTTGAGATGTTTACTACTCCCTCTTCCTCTTCCATCCTTCACTCAGGTTGGTCTCACCTGTAACTAAGCTAAGCACATTTGCCTGAAACTTCTCATGTTCATGAATATATCTCTGTCTCTCCCTCTGTTCCCCTCTCCCTTGTCTCCCCTAGATTGTAAGCTCCTTGGGGCAGGAACCTGTCTCTTATTAATGACTGTACTTCACCAGGTACATTGCTGGCACTATATAAAATAAATAAATAAATACGTACATATTTTGGATCAGTGGAAACATTTTTATTGTAAAATAAGGCTCTTTGATGTTTCATACAATTTCCCACAATAAGAAACTTCTTAGGAATTAAAATGGTTTGCCATAGCTTCTCCATTTTCCTTTTGAAACAAAAACAATGACTTTTGCACTTTGTTACTACAACCAAACCCTGTATAGATGGGGACCCCTTATGGTCTGCCAGTGCTGAATGACTTGCAGGATGGACAACTTGCAGTGTTATGTGTCATCCTGTCACTAGGCTCCATTTTTCAGTTCAACTATTTCACCCTGAGGGTATTGGGCAGTCTTTTGTAACCAGCCATTTCAAAATGGCTGTTGTCTTGTTCAGAAAGTACAAATACAGTGCTACAAAACTGAATAACTGAGAGCAATGTTTAATCAGCAGTAAAGTCATTTGCTATTGAAGAAGTTATCACTAATAAAGAAGTACCTACATCATGCCAGCGCTATAGAAACTACACCACTTATTGTCAGCCTGATAGTACGTTTACAGCAACCCACATTAATATGAACAGTGATTAGTCATGAGAGTCATCCCAATGAAGCTGCACAATATGTTGAATGCTCCTGGGAGGTGCTGAGGAACTGAGATCCTTGACTTCCACTGACTTTAATATGAATTGAAGGGGATGTAGCATCCTGCTAGACCAAGTAAGTGTTTGCAGAATTGCGCTATTTCCTTTTTATGATGCTTATCTGAAACTAATCATTAATTTCTTTTGCAGAAAACCATTTTGGGGGAGCTAGCAAACTTCTCACGAAAAGAACAGAATCTAAAAAGGTAAAGCTTTCAAAGCACTTAAGTTATATATTTATATATCAACACCATTCACCAAGCTCCTGATCAGCTAGGATTTTTTTTAATGGCATCTGCGAGTCAGAATGGAAAAGTGCTAACTGCCTCAGGGGTATAATCTCATCTTAAAGCATAGGGATTTATGTGTGTAGCTCCAGAACACCAAGAGGAGAATATACCCAGGAGACTTCTTTGAAACCATATCCAGGACATGAGGAAATTACTGTATCATTCTCAGAGATAATTGCTCGCTGAAAAACAACAAATAGATCTGTTGTTACTTACTGCTTTTCACCAAACTTCCTAAACTCACACAAACCTGGAATGGAGGAAGAATTTGGAGGGTTTTTATGTGGCTTTGCAACTGGAGGCTATGTTTTCATTTCGGTGCGAAAAAAAGAGGGTGTTTGGTTTTTAAATTTATTTTTAGTAGCTTTAACCTATCGACTGATAGGCTGAAAACAAACGAGACAATAGCTCACATCAGCTAACATTTGCCCACACCATTTATTAGGTGTTCTCCGGATGTTTGCCCCCATTGGGCACGGGACCATCACCCAGCCCCTATTAATGGCAGAATGTGCCACTCAGAGAATGTGGAGCCCGCTGTGCAGGTGAATGCTGTCTAATGTGGGCTAATGCACACCCACGGGGTGATCTCCCATTTATAAGGGTGCGGCCTAGCAGGCCCACACAGCAACGTCTAGAGTGGTCCGAGGAGCGAGTACACTCTCCACTCTCTCTCATTAGGAGCTTTGACTGTTTACTTTAGCATTTTGGAGGGCTCCAAAATGACACTCCAAAAAGGAAAAAGAAGTGGGGGGTCATTTTCGTCAATTTGCAGGACTTCGCCTCAATTTCTGGGGAGTTGTTTCCGGCCCTTTCCCTCAATTTTCTGCCACCATTTGTTAGGCTGGACATATCAAGTGTGTATGGCAACTGCGTAGGGGGCGCCATGGACCGAATACGGCCTCCAGCGGGCTAGCATCTCGTTTGTTTTTACCCAAAGGTAATTTTGCTGTAGAGTTAAATGGAAGAAACATATTACAAAGGCTGAAGACGAGTAAACAGTATGATGACTGCACCATAGAAGAGGTAAACTTTACACTGAATCAGTGATCATTAAACATCTACTTCCACATTACAGGGAAAACTGTGCCTTACAGATCAAGTCTGATTAGTGCTACTACCCTGACGAGGGACGTATTAATAGGAAGTGAAACAAAAGCTTAAATAAATTTAACCTTCAGAACAAAGTTTCACTCTATGGCAGTTCCTAAAATTGTCCTCTCCTCACCCTAACTTCTGCTGTGACACAGTGAAATATAAGCTATTATGACTGACTATTTTGTATTATGTGTCACATTTATCCTGTATTTAAAAAAATTATTATTATTATTATTTACAAAAACAAAATTTATCCAAAGCATGTACATTTCTGTGAAATACAGACTTAGGGTCTTAAAATTCCAGCTCTTGTTCCAGGGGAAATTTTTTGCAAGTCAGCGCTTTCAATGGATTTCACTCTGTAGGGACCAACAAATCCCTAATTGAATGGGTACAGAATTCTCTAAGACTGTCCCTACAGCTTCCATCTTCTCTCCCCCAGTCACCATTGCCTATCTAAACAAACAAATGCTATGGTAGTGATCCTCCATTGAAGTGAATGGGACTCGCATCACTGCCCAGAGCTTAGTGTCAGCTCTAAACACTCAGTGGATCATGTTGTAGATCATTCTATAGCATTGCTGCAACTCAACCAGGAGCCAAGGACGTGATGTCGGACTAACTGGGCAAAATGCTCTGGCTCCAGCTGCTGGGCCTTGCTGCTTTCCCCACTTGGCTTCTCTGTGGGGGAAGGGGGGGTGAAGCCTCCGATAGGAGGCAAAAAATAAAATAAAATGATAACATTTGAAAAACCACTGCACATGCTCAAAATAGCAGCTGGGCCATTCTGAGAATATGCGTCCCTTTTTAAAGATGACTCTGGCAGCATCGGTGCCATTTTGGAAAGGCAGCAGGTCTGAACAGACTGGCTTCCCTTTTCCACAATGGTGCCGATGCTGCCAGCACCATCTTGGAAAAGGCCTGCATATGCTTAGAAGTCAGAACGGCCCCAGTAGCCATTTTGAGCATGCAGATTGCAGAGTGATTTTTATTTTCTGCCTCCTCCTTGGAGGCTTTCCCTCTTCACACACAGAGAAGCTGAGCAGGGAGAGATCCAGCGGTGAGACAGTGTTTGGAGCAGTCCCTCCGGACTTGGAGAGGCAGCCAGGCAGTGCTTCATTTATAAAAAAATAATTGCTGGGGCCCAAACCTGTCTTGCAAGCCATGCCCCTCCCTCTCATAAGCCATGCCCCTCCCTCTCATAAGCCATGCCCCTCCCTCTCATAAGCCATGCCCCCTGCCGAAGAATGTGACAGAACAGGGAAATGAACTGTAGTCTGCACCTAGTAATCTAATCACACTACTAACCTGCCTCTCTACAACTGAATATAAAACAGGAGTTCTTGTGATTGCATCGCTGTGATGGCCAGTGCAGGGAGTGGGGCAGAGAAGTCCTTAATGAAAGCCAAATAAACCAGGCAGGGTTCTTCAGGCTTTCATTTCTAACCCTGAAATGGCCAATATCAGCCTCTGGGTGCACACTCCTAGTGGGGATATTTCCCAGGGCTCAGCCCCCCCACTTAAATTTAATTGCTGGGGCTGAGCCCTGGCAAGCCCCCTCCCCCAAATTAAGCCCTGCAGTCAGGTGAGTAAAGGGACCCCCCTTTTTGCAGGGACAGGGCTGCTCTCAAGATTCTTGCCTTTCTCAGCGAGAATCCAGGTAATTCTCGGCTCATTGATGCAAACAAGAAAGAGCCGAGCCCCCCCGATTCTCATTGAGAAAAGCAAGAATACCAAGATAGTGTTTCAGCCTTAATTCCTTTACCACTTTAAAATCTATGAATCACACAAACGTAAACACACACCTCTGCAGAAATGATGTCAAGTCGTAGTGGCTGGTGGAAAGTTTTGAAAGTCAGTACAAACTGCATTTATTGGGAGGTGAGAAAGTTCAAGGCTTGTCGGTTTAACACGAAAGCTAACTAATGTTCTTTCGTAAAAGAACAGCTGTAGGAGAGTGGGAACTGCATTATGGGGGAGCTATTTATAATGGATAAAACGTTATTTTAATTTCATTCCTGCAGATTTTTATGCAATTGTATCATTTAAGGGACATTCCTTAATACAGTATGCTTTTGGTCTAGAAAAAATATTACCTACTCTTTCACAAATGACATCAAAGATTGCTATCGTCAAAAGAGAGGAGAGCAGCACATCCCAATTAGAAGAGGTCAGCCCTGCTCCTGGAGCCCTAATTATTTAGTCTTCCTTTTTCTTATCCATTCCACTGAAGTCATTGCCGTGCCTATTCATAAATATCTGTCCTGCGTTTGCTCACTTTATATATTTCTAGCTTGCTACGCTACATGCCCGAGGAACAGCCCTGTGTGGCCGGAAAGCTTACATATTCTTACCAACAGAAGTGGGGCCAATAAAAGATACCATTTGAACTACTTCATCTCCATCTTTAATTAGTGGTGGGTATACACAGGAAAAGCTCTCCAATCCCAAGAGCCCTGTTTGCTTGGAAGTCCCACTCCAGAAAGCTCTGCCAGTTGGAGGAAGACATTGCAGAGGCTTCACGAAAGTAGTGCTGGATCAAAATAGCTGTTCCCGTTTTGTGGACCGTTTCCATGAAAACGGAAAAGCGATGTTATTTTTCAATAGAAATTTCAATCAATTTTTTTCCTTAAAATAAAATAAATAATAATAATAACAATGGTTCATTTGCACATGCGCAAATCAGCTGCATTTACCCAAAATGGCAGTGATGCCACCACTGACATTTTGGGTCTGGGCAGTGGCCATTATGCACATTATTTATTTATTTATTTATTTATTTGTATTTATGCACATTATATATTTATTTATATGCCGCCTGTAACAGGGCAGTGTGTCCGGGTTTGGCTAAGAAGGTCGCTGGCCCTTTAAGGGGAGTAGCACCAGCTTGAAGGCGCAGTTGCTCCTAGGAAAGACAGACACACTCAGAGGAGTGCAGGCGCACACTTGAGGGACCAGCACCAATGCCTTGAGTGCAGGCGCCGGTGCCTGAGTGAAACCAGCTAAGTTGGGCATGACAGAGCCAGCCATTAGGCTTAAAAGAGAGTTGTAGAGCTCAGTCTAGGGGAGGGCTCCAAGAGGCAGGAGCTGGGAAGGGCTCTGCTGCACAGAGCTAAGCTAACCCATCAGCAAAGGCTGTCTCTTATACACATCTAGATGTGTATAAGAGACAGGCTCTATGGAGGGCCAGAGTCAGTCTGGGCTGGATACAGAAAGACTGCTGAGTCTGGCTTGAGGAGGGCCACAGGGGTCCAGGTTTATTTATTTATATTATTTTTATACTGCCCCCACTGCCCCAATGGCATCCTGGGGGCGGTGTACATCAAATACAAAATATAAAATACATAATAAAAATCACATTTAAAATCCCCACTTAAAAAGTATCCCCCCCCAACCCCATACCCTTACAAACAAAAACCTCCACCCACTACCCATCCCCTTCACCAAACGTCAGGCGAAACGACCAGGTCTTTTGCAAAAGGAGGAGATCCAGTGCTCCCGGCTGATGTCGGAGGCCATGGTGGGACATGAGTGTAAAGGTGGTTTTTCAGGTGTCCTAAGCCCAAGCCATTTAAGGCTTTATAGGTCAAAACCAGCTCCTTGAATTGTGCCCGGAAAGCTATTGGTAGACAGTGCAGCTGCTGGAACACAGGTGTAATGTGCTGCTGGTGACTCACTTCCTGATAGAAGACAAGCCACCGCGCTTCTGAACAGTCATCAAGGGCAGCCGCACGTAGAGCACACTGCAGTAGTCTAGTCTCAAGGTTATGAAGTCATGGACAATGGTGGCCAAATCCAAATCTGATAACAAAGGTCACCAACTTCTCAACAAATATAATTTGGGGAAGAGCACTTCTGGTCACAACCACAACCCGGCAATTCAGGTGCAGCAATGGATCCAGGAGCACCCCAAGACTGCAAATCTGAGTTACCAAAGGAGGCTGGATCCCATCAATAACAGGAGTCCCGATGTCTCCCAGGTCACATGACTGGCCAACCATCACCACTTCGGTCTTGCCTGGATTCAGCTTCAATTGGTTTGCCTGCATCCAGTCCTGAATGGCAGCCAGGCACTGGGCAAGCACCGAGACTGCGGGATTTGGGTCGGATGAAAAAGAGAGAGCGAGCTGGGTGTCATGAGTGTACGGATCCACATCTTCATTCCACATCTTCGTACAACCCCACCCAGGGGCTTCAGATACACATTGAACAGGAGTGGAGACAAGATGGATACTTGCAGAACCCCACAAAACCTCCTGAGGGGATGTCGAACCACCGCCCATTATCACCCCCTGGGTTCTCCCAGACAGGAATGGGCAGAATCACTCAAGAGCAGTATCGTGAACCCCTGCCAGGTCACACAGCCTCTGCCAACAACACTCAACCCCACTATCAAGTGTATATCAAAGGCTGATGAAAGATCCAACAAAAATGGTACCATTTTCCCTCTCAGTTGTCAAACGGAGGCTGTCGACCAAGGCCACAAGTGCAGTCTCAGTGCCATGCCTAGAATGAAATACTGACTGACATGGGTCCAGGAAACCAATATCATTGATATGTGCCTGAAGCTGCAAGGCAACTATCCAATAAATGGGGCTGACTGCATGCCCCATGCACGCTGCTGCGTGCATGCACACTCTGCTGCACGATTTGCATGCACACTGTAGGTCCCATGCCGGGTGTGTGCATGGCTTGTGTGTATATGCGCGTGCTGCATGTACTCCACCCGGCAGTCTTCAGGGAATGGGATTGGCCCCACTATCCTTCCCTAAAAAGGGAAGATTAGAGATGAGGTTGATAGCTGGCAAGGGAGTCAACATCAAGAGATGTTTTTTTTCAGTAGGGGCTGAACAACTGCATTTTTTGAGGCAGTCAGGCACCCTGTCCTCCTGAAGAGAGGCACTGACAACCCCATCCAGCAGCGACCCCAAAGTCTCCCAACTAGCTTTCACCAGCCAGGATGGGCATGGATCTAATTCACAGCTGGTTGCCTGCATCACTCCAAGCAGGCCCTCTGCATCAATGGATGAAACCAATTGAAGCCAGTCCAAGCAAACTGGACAAGACCTAGCCACCTCATTCCCAAACTCTGACTCTGCATCCAAACGAGCAGCTCCCAAGTTGAGCTAAATATGACCAACTTTATTATTATAATTATTATTATATATTATTTATTATTAAAATTTATATGCCGCCCCCTCCTGCTACAAGCATCTCGGGGCAGCAAACAACATTTTAAAACACATAACAACTAAAATAAATTAAAACAACCTAAAATCCCCAGATTAAAATAACCCATACCCAAACCCTCCCAAACCCAACCCGACCCCCCGCCCACTCCCTGTCTCCCCCACCCATACCCACTCCCTTCCCCTAAGGCCTGGATGAACAGCCAGGTCTTACAGGCCCGGCGGAAGGCCAGCAGACTCGAGGTCAGCCGAGCTTCCTCCGGCAGGGAGTTCCACATCCGCGGTGCAGTCACTGAGAATGCCATCTCCATTGTGGCCCCCCTGGCTAACCCGGGGGACCTCCAAGAAGTGCACCCAGAGGACCGCAAGGATTGCCCCAGGACCCGAGGAGTGAGGCGGACTCTCAGATAGGAGGGGCTCAAGACATGTAGGGCTTTAAAGGTTAAAACCAGCACTTGAATTGGGCTCAGAATGCTATAGGCAACCAGTGCAGAGCTCAGAGCACTGGTGTTATGTGCTCCTTATGGCCCGTCCCTGTCAAAAGATGGGCCACCGCATTCTGCACCAGTTGCAGCTTCTGAACCATCACCAGGGGCAGCCCCTTGTAGAGCGCGTTGCAGTAATCCAACTTTGAGGTGATGAATGCATAGATGAGGGTGGCCAGGTCGGAATCCGAAAACATATGATCGGAGCCTCCGCACAAGATGTAACTGGTGAAAGGTTCCCTTTGCCACCGCCTCTACCTGGCAATCCAGTCAAAGGCTGGGGTCCAACAGGACTTCCAAGCTCCGGACCTGGGAAGCCAGTGGGGGGCAGACCCCTTCAACGAGGGGAGCTATCACCCCAGCCGCCCGATCCACCAACATCACCTCCATCGTATTGGGATTCAGTCGCAGTCTGCTCTTCCGCATCCAATCAGCCACAGCCTCCAGGCACTGAGAAAGCACCAAGACTGCAGGGCCTGGGTCAGTTGAAAATGAGAGTTATATCTGGGTGTCATCAGCATATTGCTGGCAATGCACACCAAACCGTCTTCTGACCTCCCACAGGGTTTGCATATAGATGTTAAACAATAATGGAGACAAAATTTGTGGGGGGAGTTTCAGGAAGTGACGCCGGCTGATGTCCTGGGGTCTGTGAGGGCCACATGTTGTGAACTTGATCCGTGCCCGTCCTGGTTAATAAAAGTTTCCAGGGAGACGTTGGGGACGGTGCTGGCGAGGGTGGTGAATGCGTCCCT
>QEPC01014905.1:1990548-2005866 GCA_003113815.1 Sphenodon punctatus | reverse complement strand
TTGCTATCCCAATGTTTGGAGGCCGTGGCGGAATGGATGCGGCTGAGCAGACTGAAACTCAACCCCGATAAGACGGAGGTGATGTTGGTGGGGAGATCGAGGGAGGTAGTGGCCCCCTGATTGGGGGGAGTTGCCCTCCCATAGCTCAGCAGGTTCAGAGTCTGGGGGTGATACTGGACGTAGACCTCCACCTGGAGCGGCAGGTGGAGGCAGTTGCTAAGGCTGCCTTCCACCAGCTATATCTGGTGTGTAGGCTGCGTCCGTTCGTCTCCGGCTCAGACCTGGCCTCCCTCATCCACGCCTTCATCATCTCGAGGCTGGACTATTGTAACGTGCTCTACGTGGGGCTTCCCTTGTTCCTGGTCTGGAGGCTGCAGCTAGTGCAGAATGCGGCGGCTCGTCTCCTTATGGGGACGGGCCGTCGGGAGCATATTACACCTGTGCTCCGAGCTCTGCACTGGTTGCTGATAGCGTGCCGAGCCAGGTTCAAGGTGTTGGTGTTGATCTATAAAGTCCTATACGATCTGGGCCCCTCATACCTCAGGGACCGCCTCGCCCTAGGGCGACTTCTTCAGTCCGCCGGGGGTGCCTTCTTGGAGGTCCCCCGTGTAAAGCGGGGAGCCACAATGGAGAGGGCATTCTTGGTGGCCGCGCCGGACCTTTGGAACTTCCTTCCGGAGGAAGCTCGCCTGGCCCCTAGCCTGTTGACATTCCAGCGAAATTACAAAACCTGGCTGTTTGCCCAGGCCTTTGGGGAGGGTGGGATGGTAGGGTGAGGGGTTTTATCTCCCCCATCTTACTTATTATTTATATGAGTTAATGTAGCTAGCCCTGTTTTAATATTGTATTGAGTGTTTTAAATTGTTTTTATTGTATTTTATTGTTGTGAGTCGCCCCGGGCTGCATTGCAGGAGGGGCGGGATACAAATATATTAAATAAATAAATAAAATTAAATAAAAATAGAACCTTGCGGTATGCTGCAAGAGAGGTCCTGGGGGCTAGATGTTTCAGTCCACACCACCACCCGCTGGCTCCTTCCTGAGAGGAACGAGTGGAATCATCCAAGGACTGTCCCATCCCCGCCCCACCCCCCAGGGACTGCAATCATCTCAGCAATAACCCATGGTCCACTGTATCAAAAGCAGCCGAGAGATCTAACAGGACAAGTAGTGTCAAACGCCCTGAATCCATCTCTTGGCAGAGGTTGTCCACCAAGGCCACCAATGCAGTCTCGGTGCTATACCCTGGGTGAAACCCCGATTGAAAGGGGTTTAGAAAACTGATGACATCCAGGTGACCCTGAAGCTGCTGTGCCACAACCCGTTCAATAACCTTTCCTAAAAAGGGAAGGTTAGAGACAGGCCGGTAACTGGCCGTTGCGTCAATGTCCAAAGATAGTTTCTTTAACAGGGGCTGTGCCACCACCTCCTTGAGGCAGTCTGGCACCCTGCCCTCCTGAAGGGTGGCATTGATCACCCCCGCCAGTCCCAGGGTCTCCCTGGAGGCTTTCACCAACCAGGACGGGCACAGATCTAATTTGCAAAAGGTGGCCCTAACAGACCACAAGGCACCCTCGGCATTAACTGGCGTCACTTCCTGAAATTGATCCCACAAAGATGGACCAGACGGGGCACCCATAATCCCAAGCTCTCCTTCCTCTGCATCAATCCCGGCTCCGAAATCGTACTGAATCTGAGCGATCGTCTCTGCAAAGTAGGTGGCAAACTCCTCACAGCGGGCCTGGGATATCTCTCCCTCCAGGCGGAGGGAGGCTGGACTGACCAGCCCCCTCACCACCCGGAAGAGCTCCACTGGACATGACTTTGCAGCAGCTATGAGGGCGGCAAAGAATTCCTTCTTTGCCGTCCTCATGGCCACAGCATAGGACCGCAAATGGGCCCGATGCTGTAGCCGATTGGATTGAGCGCGAGAACGATGCCAGCGTTGCTCTAACCGCCATCCCTCCCGCTTCATACACTGCAGCTACTCAGTAAACCAAGAAGCCCTAAAGCGGTGGCAGCGGATGCCTCGGAGCCACCCGGTCGATGGCCCCCTCCAGCAAGATGTTCCATGCTTGGATGAGATCATCAGCCAAGCAGCCATCAAGGTCCAAGGACACCTCCCCCAGTGTGTCTTGGAACCATTGCGGTTTCATCAGCCTCTGGGGGCGCACCATTCAAATAGGTCCCACTGCAAAGTAGATGACAAACTCATCACAGCAAGCTATTAATGACACTAACTCCAGGAGGAGACAGCCAGGATTTAGCAGGCTAGTATTCACCACCCAGAAGAGGTCTGCTGTGTGGCACTTTGCAGAGGCTATAGCAAATGGCCAGTTTTAATGGTTATTTTTTCATTTATTCCAATCAAAATTGGAATGAATGATCATTTGTTCCGATCTCTGATTACATTGACTCTGTTTCCAAATCCTGCTGCTTCTCCCTCCACAACATTGCTAAGATCCGCCCTTTTCTCTCTGTCTCCTCTGCCAAAATTGTCATTCATGCGCTAGTCATCTCACGCCTCGACTATTGTAACCTCCTCCTTGCTGGCCTTCCCCGCTCTCGTCTTTCTTCCCTCATTTCTGTTCAAAACTCTGCAGCCAGGATCATCCACCTAGCCCATCGCTTTGACCATGTGCAGCCTCTCCTCTCCTCTCGCCACTGGCTCCCTCTTCCTGAGAGTATTCTGTACAAGCTCCTTGTCTTCACTTACAAAGCCCTTCACAACCTCGCTCTCCCTTACCTCTCTGCCCTGATCAATCTCCGAACCCGTTTGAGCACTCTGCTTCTTTTCTATCCCCTCCCTCATCCTTCCACGTCTCCCCTGCTCCCCCAACCGCCTTCGTCCCTTCTTCCTCGCTGCCCTGCATGCCTGGAACTCCCTCCCTGCCCTTGTCCTCCTTGCCCCCACCCTCCACACCTTCAAGTCCCTCCTCAAAACCCACCTCTTCCTCTCCGCCCTTCCTAACTCCTTCTAATCAATCATCCCCACCCAGGGTTATCCCCCACCTGTTACCTGTAATCTCCCAATTTACTGTAACCAAGCCAAGAACGTGTACCTGAGCTCTCGCATCCTCATGAATGTTGCATCCCTTGTCTCTCCCTCTGTTCCCCCTTCCCTGTCTCCCCTCCCCCTGTCTTTAGATTGTAAGCTCTCGGACAGGGACCGTGTTTATCTTGTTTTTTGTAAAGCACCAGGTACATCACTGATGCTATATAAATGCTAATAAATAAATAAATAATAATAATAATAGAAGTGATCATTTTTCCTGTTCTTTGTGCATACAAGATTTGTTCTCTAGGCTCCTGAGGAGTGCCAGGCAGCTGTAGGAATTCAAAGACTGGATGAAAAACCCACGTGCATGTTGTGGATTTACAAGCAGATAAGAAACTAAGGTAGGTCAAATTTCACGCTTGGCAACCTGGGCTGTGTTCCTTCAGCGATGATTATCAATTTTTGTGAAACAAAAAGTATCTAAGTATTACATTCTCATTACAATTGTAAAAAGATTCTCCTCAGAACAAGATTACAAAATGTATTAATTGAACAGGAATGAGAAGGTCCGCAGCTTCTAGAAGATGCGGGATAGGGAGTGCAATGATAATTTTAGGGAGATGTGAGAAATATAAATTTAGAAGCACTGACACAGAACTTACAGATGATAACGCATACAGATTCTTTGCACTTCAAAAACAGACAAGCTTTTGACTACTGTTCTGTGCAGCGTTCCACGCATTATTCCTTTCTTTTCCCTAGATCACATTAACAAGGACAGAGACACAGACTAACAATGATAGCTGCCTACAGATCCAATTAGGAAAGGACTTTCATATCTGTCTCCTTTTAATTCTTGGCTTGTTTGTTAATGTCTCTAGACAACCCTAGTCTGCATGAATTTAGAATGACAGATACACACCATGTAACTTAGCCCCAGACCGTATATCTGGGTAGAAACAGAGAGGCGCTTTAAAACAACCTGAATTGCTTTCTGAGCGGCAGAGTTATTTTCTTCTCATTTTATCCACAAGCAGCACACACACACATAATGGGTAGATCAAAATTATGGTTGCAAATATGTTGCTGTAGCAGGGCCACAGGCTGCAGAATAATGAGAGAGAGTGTCTCATTGGGTACTAAAGTTCGTCACTGCAGCCACGCACTATCCCTTATCCATCTACCATCTTATCCACCCAACACTTTCCTGAGAAAGTGGATCCCTACCAAACCTAAGCTTCTATTTAGGCTGCAACTGCTTACTCCAAAGGTGACTCCAAGGAAGTCAATGGACTACATCAGAGTAAGTGGTTTCAGTACTGCAGCCTTATTTGTCACAGCAGAAGTAATAACAACATTGATATCCTTCCTGAAGACCAGATTAAGGACGAAGTACGGTGAAGCAGAATTCAACATCTTTCTCAGATCCAGTAAGATTAGAACAGGGATGAGGAACCTTCAGTCCATGGGCCAAATCTGGCCCCTGGCTGTTGTTTTTTATTTGGCCCCTTTCTAATTCCTGGATCTGGTTCATGGATCCAGTTCCTACCCTCAAACACTGTAGAGTCTGTACTAATTTTCAAAGTGGTTCATGACTAGTGCTGAGACTCAGTATTTGAAATTACTCAGTTTTTACTGAGTCTCTCACTATTTAACTTTGTTTTACTGAGTAACCGAGGAATTGGCCTGGTACTCGGTACTCAGAAAATCTTTGAATGAGCAACACACAGGGTTTTATGTACTCAGTACTCATAAAATACTCGGTACTTGGTTTTATTTTACCGAGTATTTTACTGAGTACCGAGGCCAAACACTGAGCCAGTTTTTGGAAACTTGGAAATACTTGGAAATAAACGTTTTACTATTTGGTGCAGCCCTACCCATGACCAAGAGTGAAAAGGTTCTCCACTCCTGGTTTACTCTAAGAATACTGTGTAGAGTTGTTAGTGTCGGAACGCCTGCATGTTGTAACAGTTGTAAAAAATTGAACTTATATAGCATCTCATATCTGTGCATATCAAAGCACTGTATAAACAATAATGAAGCATATTATGTGCTGACACATTACTATCATCACGTAGTACTCTCCATTGTTGTGCAGTGTTACACCAGGAGAAACGAGTGCAGCTAACCGTTCTCAGGACGTAAAGGGAAGTCAGAAATCTTATTAAACTTGTCAGATAGTTTTTAGGCCTGAAAAGACAAATCATGGCAAATGTGGTCTCCGTTGGAAACAGGTCATTCATCTTTCGTGCAACATGAAAGCTTTCCCACTGTATTTGCCGTTTTTCTTAATTTTTTGCAAGTTGAACAGACCCAATCCCAGGCCCCATGTGTTACCTGTGAACACCCCCAGGGCCTGTTCAGACGCAAGAACGCCAACTAAGTCCCAGGGAAGTGCCATAAAAGTGCTGTAAAATTGTCATAAAACTGCCGTAAAAGTCCTGGAGAGTGACAAAAAATTAGAGGTGTGCACCAGAGGCCCATGTCATTTTTGTTTTTATTTTTGTTGTTTAAATCTGTTGTTTTGGTTTTCATAAATATCAAATTGTCGTTTTCATTTTTGTTTTTGTTTTCCATTGGTTTCAATGGAAAACACATTTTTGGCTGTAACCTTTTTGTTTTTCACTATATGTGGCTGAAACATGGGATGCGTATCCCTCCAATGGAAGGCATTATGTGTACCAGATTTCAAAAAGTTTGAATAAAGGAATCCAATTTTAGAAGCAGTTAAAATATTTTATTTTGCATAATTCTTCATATACGTTCTTAGCTGTAACTTCTTTGCCTCACATCTAATGTAGATGAAACTTGGCATGTTTACACCCCTTCCCATATTTACTATCTTTGCCAACTTTCAGAAGGATTGGATAAAAGGTCCTGGTGGTATATGCAATTAACATATAAATGTACGTCTGACTATAACATCTTTGTAGTCCAACCAGTGTACATGAAATTTGGCAGGGATGTATATCACACTTTCATGATCAAGCACGTGCACCTGGGACCTTGAATCTTCATGAATGTTACAATCCTTTTCTCTCCCTCTGTTCCTCTTCCTTCACCCCTCCCCCCCCGGTCTCTCCGATTGTAAGCCTGGACCGTGTCTATTCCATTACTTTGTAAAGGCCAGGTACATTGCTTGCGCTATATAAATGCTTGCTAATAATAATAATAATGAAAAACAAAAATGTTTTTTCCATTGAAACCAGCTGAAAATGTGTTTTCCATTGAAACCAATGGAAATTGAAAACAAAAGCAAAAACAAAAACGAAAGATTTAAATCACGAAAACAAAAAACAAAAATGAAAAATGACATGGGTCCCTGGTGCACACCTCTGTCTGCTGATAGCTGCCATGCTGTTCTCTCTTTTATAGGACTTCCACCTTGGATTATTCCTTTGACTGCAAGTGAAGAAGGTATTTTATTTTACTTATTTAAATGTTTTCCCCACCCTTCCCCTGAGGCTCAGGGTGGAGTATTTATTTAAATGTATATGTCACCCTTCCCTGAGGCTCAGAAGAGGGGCAGAGCCAGGTGAGAGCATACAATATTAAACACAAAAAATACATTAAAAACCCTTTTAAAAAGCCCTCACCCCTAACCTCACCCATCCCAACACCTATCCTCACCTGCCAATCGCTTTGCCAAAAAGAAAGGTTTTACACTGCCTCCAGAATATGGTCAGGCTCAGGCCTTGATGGACGTCCAGAGGAACAGAGTTCCACAACCTAGGGCAGCAACCAAGAACGCCTCTCTGCGGGCTCGTCATATGAACATGAGTCTGAGGACACAGCGAGCAATCTCCCATCACCATCTACTGGGACCTCCCTGACAGGAATGAACGACGGAACCTCTCAAGAGCAGTCCCACGCTTTCACCACGCAGCTCTGCCAGGTGCCACCGTTGTGTCAACACCGCCTCATGATGAACTGTATCAAAGGCTGCTGAAAAGTCTAAGAAGATCAACAGGGCACAGCTCCCTTTTTCAATCTCCAAGTGTAGATCATCAACCTAGGCCACAAGTGCAGTCTCTGTGCTATACCCTAGATGAAAACCTGGCTGAAATGGGTCCAGGAATCTGATAGCATTTGGATGAGCGTGAAGCTGCTTAGCCACCAAGACGGGATGACAGCTGGCCAGGGAGTCAGTGTCTAAGAAGGTTTCTTGAACAGGGGGTGGACCACCACAGTTTTAATGGTGTCTGACAAACCTACCCTCCCAAAGGGAGGCATTGACAACCCCAGTCAGCAATGGCCCCAATGTCTCCTGACTGGCTTTCACCAGCCAGGCAAAGATCTAATTCACATTGTTCCATACACATCCTCATATCAGTGCGCAACACTAACTGAAACTGATCCAAACAACAGGACAAGACTGAGCTTCCACACCCCCAAACTCTGACTCCAAAGACAAAGCAGCAGCACCCAAGTTGTGAATGAGTGGTTTTGTCTGCAAAGTAATTAATAAAAATGTCACAGCGGGCAATAGATTACTCTAGTTCATGGCGGAGACAGACCAGACTAACCAGGCCATTCACCTCCCAGCGGTATGTATCATTCATGTGGCTAAACCTTTCACTTCCTATCTTTAATAGGTTTGACAACACTCTGTATGTAGCCATCATAAGTGTGTCACATCACAACAGATTTGTGTGTGTGTGTATTAATTCTATATATGTTTCTAATTTATGGAGTCTGCTAGTACTTGAGATTTTTATACTATCTGTACCATTTCCTGTAAGGTATTGGGTTGTATTACTTAACATATATACTCTGTTTTCATGATGGAATATTAGCTTCACAAAGTCCCCGTCGCTGCGCAGCCCTACCCGGCACGGGTAAGCAGCTTGCTGGCGGCGGTTGTTGTCCCTCCCCCCCGCTGTTGTGAAAAAGGAAGATGGGGCAGGGGGGAGCGCACGGCAGCACGGCAAGCGGTGCTAGGCGAAGTCTCACAGGAGGCAGGACTTCATGGCCGCCATCTTGGCCCAGGCGCGAAACCCGCCATTCCGCGCCTGGAAAGCATTGGGCGAGCACCCTCCCTGTTGCACTGTGGGTCGAACTGGTCATTGATCTTGGGTTCAAGGCCAGGAAGGAATTTGGCTACCAGGCTGATTGGCAAGGGCCTGGTAGGCGTTTTGCCTTCCTCACAGTGAGATTGTCGGATTGGCTACAGGTGGGAAGGGTAGATCATAAGGCTAATTTGTCGCACCGCAGGGGTCCAGCAACGGAGTTAAGTAAGAAGTTAGGGATAGTCTGCTGACAGGTCATCTCCTTAAGAGGTGGGGTCTGAGTGAAGGCTAGAGCTGGTCCGGCTGGCGTCACTGTGGACCCAGGACAGTGGGGGGGGGGAGGGGGGACATGCCCGGGGCCCTAGGACAGGGGCAGTCCAGGGCTCAAGGGAATCCATCCTCATTTCCTTCTTTGGGTCACAGTAGGCAAGGGCCTCCTGATCCGGCTGGGGGCGGCCGTCAGGTGTGACATTGCAGTAGACATAGTTAGTAATGTCGCAGTACTGAGGAACATCAGACTGCCTAAGTCTACTCTAGTTCAGTGAGTTAATAGTTAACGTTAAGAGGACCCGGAGGGGCAGAGCCCCCTCCTCACCCGACTAGATTTAATAAAATTTTGCTGCAGCCTAGTTTACCCCATACATTGGTGTTTGTGTCTTCCTTTTGGGGTGGGGGACAAGCTTAGCTACAGTCAGGGCCCTGAGCCAAACGTGGGTCTGCGATTCGCAGATTTCCCGCGGAATTCCCCTCCCCCCGCGGAATCTCCTGCCCCGCTTACCCCAGCGCAGAATTTCTAGCCTGCGCTGCGGGGACGTGGGGCAGGAGATTCCACGGGGGAAGGGGAATGAAAAAACCCTTGGGGCTTCCCCCCCCCCGCCCCCCCAGTTGCCAGGGATTGGCCCCCCCCCCCCCCGTTTAGATAATTAATTAACTTACCAGTGATGGCAGCAACAGCTGCTCCGTCCAGCGCGCTTGTACTTCCTGGCCCCTCCCGACGGGGCCTCTCAGGGCGACGCAGCCGGATGATGTCATCCGGCTGCGTCGCCCTGAGAGACCCCGTCGGGAGGGGCCAGGAAGTACGAGCGCGCTGGATGGAGCAGCTACCGCTGCTATCACTGGTAAGGCAATTCCTTTTCTAAAAGGGAGGGGGGGAGTCAAGCAAGCCCCGGCAGCTGGGGAGGGGGAAACCCCGGCAGCTGGGAAGCCCTGAGGGTTTGACCAGTGCGGGGGGAGGGGGGAGGAGGCAAGCCAAGCCCCCCCCCCTGCCCCGCATGGTAAATCGCGCTGAGGCGTAGAATTGGGCCCTGACTCCCGCGGAATTTTTTAAAAAATTTGCGGAAGAATCGGGGCCCTGGCTACAGTGGATTTTGGGAGCTGTCTTTAGTGTGGTAGGATGGGATCGGCACCAAGGAAAATGTAAACAGCAGCACTGCTTGTCAGCAGAAGTTGGAACAGAAACCAGAGCAACACCACCAGGCAGAGCAGAACTCCCTTATAACACCACCATGGATATTCCCACTTGATTCTTACATCTGGTTAATGTTGATAGGTTGCAATATCTATGCAGAGCTATTCCTTGACCTGAAAAAGATGAAAATCAGCATTTTCACCTGACTATGAAGTTGAACTCTTGCAGAAACTGAGCTAATCTCTGCATAAAAGTTATAACTGTGGCAATTGAACATTCAGTGGACCTAGGAAGTCAGGCAAGGTTCTTTCAGTTTCAAGTAAATATGATGGGTTGGATTTTTAACCTCTTTTGCACCTGCAATTTATGGGTGCAATTTTGGACCTGCCATTATTTGTACAGACTCAGTTACATGTCTAACTAGCTGTAGTATGGACCTAGCCAGGGAACTGAATATTTTGGGGGCATAGTCTATGCCCTAATCTAAAATAAGCACAAGTAAAAAGTTGCAGGCTAATTTGAGGTCAGGCTGAAAACCAGGGGGACCCAAACGTCTATAAACATCCCCAGTATGGTACATTATGGCATCATGTAAATCAGAGGAGCAAAATTCTGCAAAGTGAAACACATGAGAATGAGTTAGGATTTACTCTGGATGCAGTTTGTCTAGTTTGTTTAGTCTTCATAGAAGGTGTCTTGCACAAATTGTGCTTAATTTTGTGTGTATTCCTATTCCAACAACATCTTGCTTAACATAATTAGCAGTTGCACTTAAACATTCATGGTTGCAGGCTACTGATTCTCAGCTTGAAAGTTGCAATGCCTGCATACTGATTATCAGAAGCTCTAAATCACAAATTCTGCTATTTCTCCCAACTCGACTGAAAGGCAACCTATGTACGCTTTCTACGTTGCAATATTAATCTAAAAATATAAAAGTAATGGGCTTTGTTATATGGTAGATCCCATAGAATTAAGTTTATTTATTTATTCATATGCACATCTCGCTTTCACACATTTCAAAACCCTGGGTTTCTTTTCAACACCTTTTAACATTTCTAATTAACAAGACAAAATAAAATAATAAAAAAATTCAATCCTAAGCGTTATCATAATATATGCACTGTTTAAAACGTGTTTCTACCTAGGTGATCAAGAAGTTTAAAGACAAGAAAATGACCAACGTTAAAGGTAAAAATGCATTTAAAAGCATTTTCCTCCCTCCTGGAGTACTCACATTCATCTCCTGCAAAGAGTACTTCGCTTTCAAGCCATTTTGTAAGGAATTCCAATCATTTGTATGGGATAAATAAAAAGGGGTCCTGCGCTCTGTGCCGGCTGTCTATGGTAATGCTCATTGCTTCCTTTCCCTTTTGGTAACTATTCCTTCAGGACCTGGAAGTTGAATTCAAAAATAGACTCTAATTCACTTGGCATCAAACATTCAGGCTTAACTCTTCCCAGCAGCTGTCAGACTCCAACTGAACTAAACCGAGTGCCAATAGATTTCAATATAATCTTCTATCCGAATGACTAGACGGTGCTCTGTGTTGCTTGAACTTGTCTTAACCCTCCAGATGGATGGAGATCTCTCAATGCTGAAAGAATATGAGCTGATCTTTCCAAATGCCTTCCCCTTTCCATTCATCGACCTTGCAGGGAAAAAATGTGTCTCATTTGAATTATTCATGATACTTTCTGTTCTGCCAGTCCCAGCATACACTTTAAGTCATTAGTATGTCATGATTTTTTCATTTCATCCATTTTTACATGACTTTTCTCTTTAAAAGTACTCTAATAACAACTTGCACACGAATTAGAATCTCTCTGATTTATTTAAGTGTTACACTCTCCAGTGTGCATTTTTGCAGTGTTGCAAATGTCACTTACACAGCACTGGTGATTAGATAAGGGACAGTGCTTGAAAACGGATGCTGACTTTAAGAGCAGGATGTGTTTGGGAAAAGCCAGATTCTCACTTTTTAGCAAAGCTCTCGGATCTTGCAAGTCTGTTTAATGGGAAAACGAAAGCGGGATAAATTCTTAGAGTGGTAGCAAAATACATGTTAACTCTGCTGCGAACTCTCAAAAAGGGCTTATTCTCACCCTCCTGAAATAAAGCCACCAACAAATCAGATATTTTACAGTCAGATTCCCAGCATCTCTGTATCTCTCTCACACCCAACTAACCAGCTGGTGGGGCTGATTCCAAGCCCTGTGGATCCCATGTAGAAAGCGCATGCTATTGCCAGCACATAGCACCGCAGAGAAGTGGTGCGCATGCATAAGCACACGGGGGGGGGAGGCTGGCCAGGGCTTGGGATCAGCCCCCGTAGACAGAATGCCACACTGGCTGAGAAACCTACCAGCACTATACATTAGTGATCCTCCCTCACAAACTTCAAGGCTCAGTGTTTGGGGTCATGGCCATCCCCTCGTATGCAAAGAGACCGAGTGTGCAATTTCCTATCATTTTATACATCAGGTTTTGGAGAGTTGGTTGTGGCACCACTTTAAGTTCGCTTATACTCTGGCTGTTTTTAAACAATATGTTTAGAACATTCTAGGTTTTCTTAATCTCATTCTGTAGGTGATTGTCTAGATAGCTGAAACATTAAAAATTTGGATGCTTCCACCTTGCTTCCAGGTTTTAGAACATTTTTGTAAAACACCTTTTTCAAGGTTTTATCGGAACATTCTAAATAAAGAACATTATACACCAGTCATTATTACCTTCTGCACAGGTAGAACGTTCTTATCCTTTGGATATCTGGGAACTTAATACTCAAATAGAACATTACAACAGTGTTCATTTAGCCACAGAAACTGGACTAATTATGATGATGACATCATTCTGACAAGTCAGGGAACAACGAGTTTGGAACGGTATCGTGTGGTCATTTTAAAAACGGCTTCTCCCAGTTTATGGTCTTAATTCACTGGTTCAGGCACAATGTTACAAAGGTGCAATGAGTGCCATTTTACAGTACTACACAGACTGACAGCTGGCATATGTATATACAGGCACAGTTCCTGGATCACACAGTACAATTGAAACACTGCTGTTACTGGTTCAAGGCTTGTGCGGACTTCATTTCAAAAACAACACTGGAACATTATATTACCTACCATGCATCTGGGATGTATTTTTTGTTTTTGTTCCTTATGGCAGATATAACCAGCAAAGACAGGACCAAATTCTGCTCCCAGTTTCATCGCCGCAGGATATTTTGACCAGAGTTTTGGATTGATTTTGCTGTTTGGAACTCCCTTCCCCTGGAAGTTCATCTATGCCTGTGCCTACTCAGCTTCCGGAGACAATGGGTGAAAACAGACATGCACATTAACTCCGCTTGAACACCGCTTTAACATTGCTTATGTATGTTGCAGGGCTGCATAGGGCATCAATACAGCCCTGCAATATGGATAAGAAATGTTAAAGCGGTGTTATGGGCATGTCTGTTTTCACTGAATGTATGACTTTTTTATTTAGCTGGGGAATTGGCAGGAAGGGATAGTAGGGCTTGGGGAGATTTTATATATATACTAATATATATATATACACTAATAATATATATAAAAATTGTAACTCACTCTGAGCCCTTGGGAAAGAGAGGGATAAAAATGTAAATAAATTAATAAAATAATCTCTCTGGTTTGGGCAGGTTGCTGAACCAGTAGGTGGAATTGGATGGGGTAGAATATCTTGGTCTCACTCTCATGGAACCTTAACCACCGTCTCTTGGAGAATAAAACCATCACCATAGCAACTGCATCTACATAATAAAGCTCCATTTACTCCTGAAGTCCTCTAAGTTTGTTCCCTTACATAGATGGCACTTATTAATTTAAAATCAGATCTAACAATTAGCTAGTCTACAGGAGGCTAATGCTTCTTTCAATCCCTGCTGTTCGACATATGACTAGGCGATTTGAAATCTTGGTCCTCTTGTCTGAAGAGCTAAATGACATTTCACCAGCAGGAAAATTCTCCCAATAAAATCACAGCCTGGACTCGTAGCTTTTTATTATCACTTAAATTATTTTCTGCACTTGATGGGGATTTATTGATAAGTCTGGGTTGCTGCAGGAGAGGAGATTCTGGTTTATTATATTATGACTTATGATCTTCACTAGGAATAGTTACAATATATGTTTACCATCTACATCCAGTCTAAGCAATACTTAAAGTGCAGAATACATTCATTTAAGAAAATCTCTTTAGGTATAAACTAAAACAAGTCAAGCACATGCAGCTAAAGAAGTCACACATGGTTTGGGGTACAGACTTGGCCCACATGGTTGATGTGAGATGTAAATTTCCCACTGGGCTCAAAGCATCTACTCTGTATTCTGCCTCCATTAGTCAAAGCATTAATTAGAAACGTGCATGAATAATATCCACTGGCTTGAACTGAACTTTGTGACAGGTAAGATCTGGTTCTAGACTATCTTTAGTAGGGGTGGAACTTGGGCAAAATTTTGGTTCTTGGTTTCGGATCACCGTCTATGGGTTCTATCGGTTCTCAGTTCTCTCAGTATATCAGATTTTTAACATTGCGGTTTTCCCCATTGACTTGAATGGGGAAAACCACAATGTTAAAAATACGATAAAAAAAACAATACAAAAGATCCGATACTACGGATACGAAGAAAGAACCGAAATATCGGATTAATCCAATATAGCCATTATCGGGTACTTTCGGTTCTTTCTGAAACTGAAAGTTCCATCCCTAATCTTTAGAACTAAACTATGCTACTGAATGAAACTAACATGAGAGAGTTTTATAAAAGTTTGTCTGTTTCAAAATGTAGCCTTGGCAATAATCTATGGTAGTAGTATATGGCTGGTATTTTTCCAAAAATAGAGTTATGTATTTTCTTTTTTCTTGCACAGACAAGAGGCTATATGTCAAACTCTATTATTTGTTTATTTATTTATATGAATTTTTACTCCACCCTTCCCAAATAGGCTCAGGGCAGCTTACAAAATATAAAAACATAAAAACCCCTCTATGTCTGATGTTTGGAATTCCTGCCTCACTTGGCCCTTCTGGGGGAAAAGAAAAAGTTGCAGGAAGAACTGGATGTAAGCAAATTCAGACTGTGCAACTGCACAAAGCCCCATGTGTTAGGGGGTCCCTCAAGACACCCTCCCAGACATGGACTCCATGATTAAACTTGGAAGATATCTCCCAACAGCCCCTATTCAAGAGGGACAGTTCCTCTTTGGGTGCTGAATTCCACTGTCCCTCTTCCAGGAGTCAACTCCTCTTTCAGGACAAAGAGACAAAAATTCAAGCCCCAGTCATCACTTTCCTGGTTGTCTCCCAGGAGAAAGGCACTTGAGGGGGACAATGGAGAGACAATGGAATGACAAGGAACTAAGTGGAATGGGAAGCAAGAGAGATTCTCTTTGTGCACTTGGAATGTTGGGAGAGGTGTGTGTAAGTGCATGAGGGGGTGGAGCTTATTCACTACAGTTCGGATCACGTTCGGGTGAGTTTGGGTGGCTAAAACGACAAAAACGTGGTGTCACTGGAAGGCCAAACGTGGCAGGGAGGGGGAGTCAGCTGAGGAGCAGACTTCCAGGCACCAGGGGTGGAGGGTGGAGAGGCTTGGAGTAGCAGCCAGCCTGCCCAATCACCATCCCTTTTCGCCTCAGACCACTGGCTTTGCAGTCTGAGATTGGCCACGGGCTAGGCTGCACGGAGCCAATGGGGCTTGTGGTGAGGCGGGTGCAGCAAGAAACAGTACTGATTGCCTCGCCCCTCCCCAATACCTTCTGAGCTAGTCACTGTTTGTGAACAGCAGGCATTTCAGAAGGCTCCCTCTCTCCCAGCAGTTTTTGTTCCTTCCTATTCCTAATCCATTGCCATCCTCCTCCTATTTCACCCATC
>QEPC01014905.1:1962503-1987877 GCA_003113815.1 Sphenodon punctatus | reverse complement strand
GGGGGGGGGGGGGCTGATAGCTGATGTCAAGGCTATCAGCAGGGCGCCGTGGCACTGGCTTTCAAGAGAAAGCGAAGCGCTTGTTGGCAGAAATGATAGCCCTGGATTGCCAGCCCTTGTCAATTGTGGAGGACAAGGGCTTCCAGCGGCTGACTGGGTTCCTGGCCCCCAACTTTAAGCTGCCTTCCCACTCCACCCTGAGTCGGACTGTGGTGCCACAGATCTACAGGGCTTTGAAGGAGCGGGTGAGGGAGCAGCTGGCAGGGGCTGGGGGGGGGGGGCACGGTCCACTTCATCACTGACCTGTAGTCCACCAGAAATGCCCAGCATGCCTGCCTGGCAGTGACTGCACACTGGTGGCAGGACCCAGAGGCAGCATTTGGCAGTGGCAGGAGGGGTCCTGAAGCAGGGTATAGGTGGGCCCTGCTTCAGGCACAAGTCATGGACAGCTCCCACACTTCAAGGAACCTCAAGGCAGCCCTGGCCACCATGGTGAGGGAGTGGGTCACGCCAGGTGCAGCCTTCACCAAGGAGTGTGTGGTCACGGACAACGCGGCCAATATCATAAAGGCAGTCCATGACGGGGGCTTTGCAAGCATTCCTTGCGGTCGCTGCTTCTGCTGCATGTCTCCTCCTAATTAACCTGCTACTCTCTACGCCGTGTCTGATGTTCTAAAGAGCATCAGACGTGTCGCAGAGAGTCTCTCTGCTCCGCCTCTTCTTGCGTGCCTCTCTGCGCATGCGCAAAAACCCGGCAGCAGCATTTACATGGGGGAAGCCCCAGTGAATGATGGCACATCACAGATGTGGAAGTGAGGAGGTAGGAATCTACGGCCGGTTTGATACGGGAGAGAAGCGGCTTCAAACCGCATCAAACATTTAGACGAGAACAAAGTAAGGTGGCTGATTAAAGGATCAGCTGAATTTTTTGTCTCATCTCAAAATGCCCTTAGATGTGTGCTGGCAGGGAGCCCAGTGCACATCCCGGAGTTAGTCCTGCCACAGTCTGGGGTTACCTCTGCTCCCGCGTGCAGCAAACACCTGATGGGAGCAGACGTGTCACCGCATCGGTGGCCATGCTGGAGTTAGCATGGCTACCTGTAGTAGCATCACATTTAAAAATACTCATTATGTTCCCCCAAGGAGTTGTTTTACTCCAGTGGCTATCACCGGCTGCTTGAAATGAAGACAACAGGCTGCTTGTAAAGATAACATTATTAATGCAATCCCTAAAAGTTAAATTTGTGCTTTTTTCCTCACCCTTCAGAGCATGCCTGAACCTTGTTAAAATCAGTGTGTTCAGAAGCTTCCCAGAGTCCCATCTGTAATTGGATCCCATCCTCAGCTTCCTGGGAGTATCTCTCTCTCATGTGAGTAACTTTCAGTCCTGGCTGACTTGTTCTGCTTCCTGGTTTAGAAACTAGAGTTGCTAAAGAACAAAATTAGCTCCTCACCTCCCAGTAATGTCCGTTCCTGTTTTCAAATGGCCATGAATTTAAAATGAAGAGACTCACCATCTAACCTTTGGTTTGGGGACTGAAAATGCTCCTAGATGCACTAAGACACAACATAGCCCCTTTTCAAAAACACATGGTGTTTAAAAGCACTACAAATCCATAGCATTGAACACATTTTAGAGGAGTTGTCATAATTCATTAGTCCTTTCCAGTTGACCTGCAATTTGGTTTAAATAAAAAAAGAGAGAAATGTCCATTCCTGCCACAGACATAACCTACCAGTCTTGATGCTGAAATTCCTTTGTTTGCGGCTTGTACATGGGCCCATAATTGGCTTTATAATGGAAACACAGTTGGAACCTTAACCTTAGTGCCCCCCCCTCCCGTAGTCTATAATTGGAAAAGTTTCCCTATCCCCAGCCCTCTAGCCCCCTCTTATATTAAGCTTATGTAACTAGTTTAAACCCTAGTTCAGTGGAAATGTGTTTTCTTTTCTAGCTAGCAACAAGACCCAGCTGAACTTTTATGCAAGCTTCAGGAAATTGTCTAGTGCTGGAGGATTATATTAGTACTGGCTAGCCTGCTGGGTAAAAATGCTCACAAATGTCATAACATTAGACATAATAGCTTCCTGGGCAAAATTCTAATGACTTTGGAGACGTGCAATTAACATTGTTATTTACTGTGACTGATACAGCTGGCTAGCCCTCAATACAGTCACAGAACCATTGAACCAGTGTTTATTTGGATTTTTGTCTTCTGCTGCTTTTTAAATTAGGAGCTATTTTGTGGGTTTACCATTTATCATTTGAGATACTGAGAATGCAGAGGATATAAATCGCACACTTCAATTTTTGGTGGTGTTGCCTTTTTTAAGATGTGTCTGTGCATTTGTGTTGATGCTGCAGGCCAGACAGGGCAGTGTAAAGTATAGTAAATTATGAACCTACTAATAGCCAATCTTTTGCATCGGCAAGAGGAGGCTTTTGGCATGCTTGGAACTATGGGACAGATCAACTCCATTATCACTATCATGGGCTTTGCGGGATTTTAATAACTTCAGCTCTGCCAGTTGCTCCAGTGTTCATAGTAGTGAGAGTGAGGCACTGTGGATTAACTCTGTCTCGGAGTTACAGCTGAAAGGCATATGAGGAAAATACAAAACAACTCAGTGTGCCTAATCCTCAGCTGGTCTAAATGGGAGCAGTTTCATCAACTTCCTGAGAGCTATACTGGTGGGTGTGCTAGGGGATGTGCAATGGGGGCAAAGTTTGTATTTCTGATTTCTATTCTAGTGTAGGTGCTATTTTTTTGAGTCTTGTGTTTATTGTCTCAAAATCTTGAGACCTTTTTAAATGGGGGTGGGTGGGTTGCAGCCTGTGTGTCTAAGGGGGTTCAGGCGACTTCATATGTAAGGGGGTGTAGGCCTGTGTGTGTGTGTGCGCGTGCACATATGACCTTACAACAAACAGCAAAGGACTCTGGTATCAGCGAGCTCATGAGCACCAGACGGGGTTTCCATGGCCTCACCCCATTCCAGGCAGGGAGATCCCACTCCAGTTCCCTGGGCACAGTTTTGCCTCCAGCTGTCTGTGTAAGCAGGCAAAGGCCCCAAACCATTCAAAGTTCAAAAGTAAACCTAAATCAAAACAAAATCTACTCCTATAGATCATTATTGTTTGGGCTAAACTCCTCCTTGACCAGCCACTTGAAAAATGCTTAAACTGCTAGACCAACACTTAAAAACATAATATTTGAAGTAGAATTTGAAAGGCAAAAAACACATTCATACAACCCCCTAAATTGCAGAGCAGTATTTGTGTTTCAAATACAGAAGCAAAAGAGGGCTTTTGTGTTTATTTGCATTTTATCCAAACCTGAAAGCACAGCTTTAGTCTTAGGGGTGGGCGCCTGGAGGAAATTGCAGATTTGGATCAGTTACGGACCCGTATCTTTAATTTCCTGATTTAATTACAGATCTGTATTACTGATCCGTATTTAAATCAATTAAAAATTAAAAATAATTAAGAGGTTTTAAAAAAAAACACATTGGCATGTGCAAAATGGCCACTGGATTAGTCTGTGCATGCATGCCTTTTTTCAAAATGGAGGCAGCAGCATTGCTGCCATTTTGGAAAAGGAAAGCCAGTCTACGCATATGAAAAATGGTCACTGCACATGTGCAGACTGGCTGCCCTTTTCCAAAACAGCAGCAATGCTGCCACTGCCATTTTGGAAAAGGCCACATGTGCACAGGATAGTCCAGCAGCCATTTTGTGCATGCAGAGTTATTTTTTCTTTATTTATAGATTTTAAACCAAATTGCAACAGACATGTTGAGGTTCAGTTTGGATTAATTGGTAACTGCCCATTATGGGCAGTTACCAATTAATCCAAATCCGTAACACCCATCCCTACTTAGTGTATAGTTGCTGAGCAAGTGCCACCGCCTGTAAGTTTATTTCGGTGCTAAGAACATTTCATAACACTTACGGTAATGGAGGAAAGTGAACAGTTTGCTTCAAAGGTGGGGAAAGGAAACAATGTTAGGAGTTTGTCTAATCGTGCAAAGTCACTCCTAAGTTCATGGAAATAAGTAGAGTCTTCTGGCTCACTAAACATCTGTACACACTTATTTATTGATCTGCTGCAAGTGAGAACAGTTTGTTTGGTTATCTAAACTAGAGTGGAGTGGACAATTTACAATGAATAATTTAATAGATGAATTTCACCTTTCCCCCCTCCTAGTGGACTGTCCAGGAACAAATCATGATTTTCGCAGTTTTATTAATTCAGAAATCATATTAAACTAGAAGTCGTTTTTTCCCCCCACTCTGTGTCACGACTGGAAATATTTCAGATTTTGAGCTACATTGGCATTGCTTATGCCAGTCACCTATATTGATTTCCCTCCTGATTGGACGAGAATGCCAACATGAAAATTATTTGCATTACTTGCCCAGTTCTCACCTAGTTCTCCCTTGGAATAGCACAGCCCTGTTCTAGTTACATGTTTTTGCAGGACCAGGTCCCCCCAAAATCATAGTTCACACACAATCCTTCTACTGAGTGCTTTTATAGAGTACAGAATTCCATAGTCCTCCAAATTTTATCTTCATTTAATTCACAATTCATCACATACTTGGCTAGACCCCAACCTGCCATCTCTGTGAGTACACTTTGCCAGAGTAGACGTTCTAGTCATGGTCCCTTGTTAACCTAGATGGCTCTTTACAGAACTTTCAAGTCTGGCTCTCTTAGCAAGCCAACTCCATAGTGGAGCCCTCAGGATGCAGGGCTGTGAGGTTTCCTCACCCTTGAGGTCACTCAAGCCTAAGCCTCACTCCTCTCTCATGGCCTTAGCTCCCTAGCGGTCTGAGCTTTGTTCTCAGACTTTAAACATTTCCCTCCCAACTGGTTTCCTCTTTGCTCCTGACGTGGGCAATTAGCTATTCCAGGGTCTGGGTGGAAACCTTCCCTAGAGAGCCATGCCCTGTAATGATGTAGAGTTCCCTCTAAACCCAGGACCTCACCTTGAAAACACCAAGGAGCGGTCTGAAACACATCTGTACCCAAAACTCCATCTGAAAAAGAGGCTATACACAAACCTGCAAGGAAAGACAAGCCAGGAAAGGGGTGATGGGCTTAATGTTACAAATGTCTCACTAATGTTACAAATAGTCTGTCAGGAAAGCCTTGGTAGCTTTGTAGAGGCTGGTTTTTATTACTGTACTGTAGACAGATTGAGCCAAAACCATGACCTACCTGAGTCCATTTTGCATTACCAGACCAGCACAAAAGGGACTTAAAGCTGTTCTCAAAGGGAAGCTAATCATCCCGCCCCCTCTCACAATGTGTGAGAATCCATGGCTGGCCCAAAACAGTGACTGACACCAAGTTATTCAAGGTAGTTAAAACAGGAGCAGATTGTGAAGAACTGCAACAGGATCTTATGACACTGGGTGCCTGGGCATCAAATGGCAGATGAGATTTAATGTGGACAAGTGCAAAGTTAGGGAGAACGAATCCAAACTATGAGTACACAATGCTGGGTATTAAGCTAGGAGTTACCACTCCGGAAAAAGTTCTGGGGGTGATTGTGGACAATACACTGAAATCCTCAGACCAGTGGGCAGCAGCAGTCAAAAAAGCAAACATAATGTTAGGAGTTATTCACAAAGGGATAGAGAATAAAACTGAGGATGTCATAATGCCTCTATACAAATCAATGGTGTGACCGCAATACTGTGTGGAGTTCTGGTCACCCCATCTCAAAAAAGACAATGGGTATTTTCAGACGTTACGGCGGCCGTTGGCCCCGTACCGGCACCAACGGCTTCATTCCCCACCGGGGTCACCCCGTAACGGCACAACAGACGTGCCGGGGGGATCCCGGAGGGGAAAGTGGGAGGGGCCGGGGCCGCGCGGCACAACGTGCGGCCGCACGGCCCCGCCCCCTCCACGCACCCCGCCGCCCGCCCTCCGAGGAGACGGGCGGGTGGCGGGGCCAATGCGGCCGCCGCGTCCGGCCAATTGTGCCACGGCCCGGGATCCCGCCGGGGATCCCGGGCCGTGGCACGCGCCCAGACGTTACTTTTCCTTGGCCACGGCCCGGGGTCCGTCTGACCACGCTTCCCGGGACCTTCCCCCGGCTAGCCCGGGAAGCGTGGTTCAAACGAACCCCATGTGGGGATTGACCGTGGCCAACATCTGGCGCGCCGCGACCAGACGTACGGGACACGGTGACCACAGGTGGGTATTCACCGTGGTTCACCGTGTTAACGTAACGTCTGAAATCACCCATAGCTGAACTAGAAAAGGTACAAAGAAGGACAACTAGAATGATAAAGGGTATGGAACAGCTTCCGTACAAAGAGAGGCTGGACAAGCTGGGTCTCTTCAGCTTAGAGAAGAGAAGACTGAGAGGGGACATGATAGAGGTATATCAAATCTTGAGTGGTATGGAACGAGTTGATAGGGAATGGTTTTTTACTCTCTTAAATAGTACTAGAACTAGGGGACACTCCATGAAACTAGCTGCTGGCAAATTTAAAACAAATAAAAGGAAGTACTTTTTCACTGAACACATAATTAATGTACGAAATTTGTTGCCAGAGGACATTGTCAAGGTCACTAGTATAGCTGGGTTTAAAAAAGGCCTGGATAAGTTCTTGGGAGAGTAGGTCCATTAATGTCTATTAACCAAGTAGCTTACAGAATGAACTTCTTACTGTTGGGAGCTGGGAGTGAACAACGGGGAATGGATTGTCCATTGTGACTGTTGGTTCTTCTCCCATGTGATCAAGATTAGTCACTGTCGGACAGGATGCTGGACTTGATGGACCATTAGTCTGACTCAGTATGGCACTACTTACGTTTTTATGTGAAGGTTGATTAATAAAATGTTTCCAAAGCATTATAAAGTCAGGATGAAAAATGCTAGTGCAAAGTATTGTTTTGTGCAATATCTGCATTATTTGTGCTTGAGGCCACAAAATACAAAAGTTTTGCAGAATTTCAAATGTTACCTCTAAATACAAACAGCAAGCAAAAAAGCAAGCTTCCTTTGCCAAGATGTTTTAAACATGATCTCCCCCATCTAAATTCAAGGTGGATAGCTAATAATTGTGCTGGCACTTGTATTTTTTTCTGGAAGATTACCACTTATTTTTGCTACATGGCAATCGATCTATTAGACATATGATACATTTAAGTATTGTCTGGTGCGCTTTTATTTTATTTCGCTGCATGCAGCATCCCTTGAATCAATTACAATAAACTAAAACTGAATGTAGACTAAAAAGCACAACATTTAATTTTGTTGTTGTTGAAAATTCAGTCTCATTTAAAGCTCATTAGGAACCACCACAGTAGTATTCCAACTGGACAGTATTACCATAGTTTAAAAGTGAAAGATAAACTGGTCACCCACCTGTACCCAGAAAAAATAGGTACGCTCACAATTTTGAACTGAGGGTTTAAACATGGCTATATTTGAGATGGTCCCCTGGAACCTCACCCTACAGGCAATCTGTGCTCTGACACTGCTGTTTAGTAGGGGTGGGACATCAGGCAAAATACCGGCTACCGGTTTTACCGGTTACCGGTATGCAAAATACCGGGTTACCGGATTAAAACCGGATTACTGGTGCCGGATTTATTACATTGATTTCAATGGGGAACTGTCCCCATTGAAATCAATGGAATACCTCCCCCTTCCAGGCTGTGTGGGTGGAAGGGGGGGCACCCCCCACCCACCCTGGATTTTTAATTATTTTTTTTTTTTTTTACCCTAAGTCCCTACTAGTGTGGGCTCCAGGCCGCCGCCGTCGACCCGGAGCCCACACCAGCAGGTACTAGGGTGATCCCTGAGGTGCGGGGTGGTTTAACACACACCCCACCCCAGGGATCACCCTACCTCCCCACCCAGGGTAGCCTACTTTTGGCACTCCGGGTGGCGGCGGTCCAGCGGCTTCAGCGCTGGCTGTGGCTGCCGGCTTTAGCGCTTTCTAGGCCTTCCGGGGAACTTCCGGGTTTCCCCGGAAGGCCTAGGAACGCTGAAGCCAGCAGCCACAGCCAGCACTGAAGCCTCTGGACCGCCGCCGCCCAGAGCGCAAAAGGTAGGCGATCCCTGGGTGGGGAGGTAGGGTGATCCCTGGGGTGGGGTGTGTGTTAAACCACCCCCCACCCCAGGGATCACCCTAGTACCGACAGTACCTACCTGCTGGTGCGGGCTCTGGGTCACCGCCGGTGGCCCGGAGCCCACACTAGCAGGGACTTCGGGGGAAATTAAAAAAAAAATATCCAGGCTGGGCAGGGTGGGTGGGGGGTGTCCCCCCTTCCACCCACGCAGCCTGGACTGGGGAGGGAAAGTGTTTGGGTTTTTTTCTTTTCTTTTTTTACACTGTGGCCATTCATTTCAATGGCCGCAATGTAAAAGATCCGGTACCGGTAATACCCCCCAAATACCGGATTAATCTGATACTGCCGGTACACCAAAATACCGGCAGTATCGGATACCGGAAGATCCGAACTTCCTACCCCTACTGTTTAGGGATCCTGTGTTCCTGCCTTAAGTCAGTGGGCAATTAGGCCTTTGCTGTAGTGGGCCCCTCACTGTGAAACTCCTCCCCTCCCTCCAGATGTTTGACTCAGTTCCTCCCTCCTCACCTTTAAACATCTGGATGTGAAAACGGTGTTCCTACACAGAGAACTAAAAGAAGACATCTACATGGAACAGCCACCAGGATTCAAAGACACTGAAAGACCAGGCCTTGTATGCAAGTTGAAAAAGAGCATATATGGACTCAGACAAGCTGCCAGATGGAATACAAAAATAAACACAGTGCTAATGAAGGAAAATTTCACCAGAAGTAAAGCAGATCCTTGCTTATATTCAAAGAAACAGGATGGCAGATGGATATTTATATTGATTTACATTGATGACATATTGATATGCTATGACCAAGAAGAGGATGACTGCGGAATAATGAGAACCATGAATCAAAACTTTAAACAAAAGACCTGGGAAACATAACACATTACCTAGGCATACAAGCAGAAAGAGAGGACAATGGAAGCTATCTCCTCAACCAATGGCATAAAATAGAAGAATTACTAGAAAACTTCGGAATGAAAGATGCCAAGGCAGTAAGTACTCCCATGGAAACTAACTACCTGAAAGAAACTGAAGAACAAAGCATGCAACTGCCAGACAACCAACAATACAGAAGTGCAATTGGGAAACTATTGTATATCGCCACCATCATTAGACCAGACATTGCAGCTACTATCTACCATAGGTTGTCTGTACAGGTCACAACTTCTTTGGCTGTGCTACCTGGAATACCCAGTTGATGGATCATAAACATCAGTGGAAGGGGAAAGAGAGGGAATGTGGTGAGCATCACAACTGTTGCTTTGGCTCAGTTCACTGTGTACAGTAAGTACCACAACTTTTGCGTTGCTCAGTTCATTGTCTATCGCTGCAATTTCACCAGTTGGTTCTCCTATGACATGGGACAGTTTATCCCTTGTACAGCTGGATTATCCAGTTGGTAGATCACAAGCGTCAATAGAAAGGGTAAGTGAGGGTATGTAGTAAGCTTCTCCTGCTTGCTCAGTTCAGTGTGTGCTATAGGTATCACAACTTTTGCATGGCTCAGTTCAGTGTGTAATTTTGCAGCTTCACCGGTGGTTTCTCTTATCCCTTGTATAATCCCACCTTGTCGATGTTGCTCTGCAATTCGATGGGCTCATCACTGTTAGCATTTGGTAAATTTTTTCACCTAGAGAATTTCTGTCATTCCCTTGCACGATTTCTCCTTGTCGATGTTATTTTGCATTTTAACGGCCTCAGCACAGTTACCATTTCGTAACTTTTTCACCTGGAGGATTGCTGGCATTCCCTGTCAAGAGAGAATGGTTCTCTATTCTCCGCCGGGAGCGAGTAATCTATCTATCATCTATCAATGTTATTTTGCATTTTAACGGGCTCATCACTGTTACCATTTCATAACTTTTTCACCTGGAGGATTGCTGGCATTCCCTGTCAAGAGAGAATGGTTCTCTATGCTCTGCCGGGAGCGAGTAATTCACTAGTCATTGCCTTCCCCGGTATCTGGGAGGCTATGGTTGAAAGTAGTTGCTTCCAAATCAATCACTGACACAAAAGCACTTGGTCCGTTACTCTGCTTTTTAACGGGCTCCTCAATATTTAGCATTTGCTTGTTAGCATCTTGTCTGTGTTAATGTGCATTTTCACAGGCTGGAGAACTACAGCCATTTCTCCTCCCTTCGAGTCTCTCCTCCAGGAATCCCTCTGTAAATCGGATCTACAAGACGCAGCTGCACGGCAGGATGCAACAGCTCTGTCTCATTCTGGTTTATTAACCGTTTCCTTGAGCCATGTTCCATAGGACAATTCTTATCTGGAGGCCTTTTTGCCTTTTGTCTCTCGGTGGCGGCACAGTTCCCCTCTGGGTCTTGCACTGCTCATGAATTCCATGACTGTTCTGGTTAGGGATGAAACAGCTTTGTGTCTGAGCTGGGTTCCCCGTGACTATTCGGGTTTATTAACCATTTCCTTGAGTCATGTTCCGTTGAGCCATGTGCAGCATGTCAATTCTTATCTGGGGGCTGTTTTGGCCTTTGGTCTCCCGGGGGGCGGCACAGTTCCCCTCCGGGTCTCACACTGTCTCATGAACTCCTACTGGCTGGGATTTTATGACCTCATTCCCTGGCCACCGGATCCCACTCCCGGTTGTCCTGTAGCTCTGGGGTCATCTATTATGGGACCCCCGCGTATGTTGCGGGTCCCACAACCAAGCTGGGGTGCAGGTGGTCAACCATCGGTCCAGGGTAGCCAGCAGAGTTTTGTTTGGATTGCTGTTCTGGATGGAAATGCCATCCATTAATATGTATGTCTCGGTTAAGGTATTGCCTTTTTTCTTGTTAGGAAGGTGCGCCTGGTGTAGCCAACCCATGTGCGAGCTATCGGCTCTAGAGGGCAGTTGACGGCTGGGCCATGGCATATGGGCCAAGGAGAGATACCCGCCAATCGGTATCAGTTGACACACTGGCCGAACGGCCCCGGATTTGCTCGTTCAACTGCGGTTGTGGTGCATTGTGGTTCAGGGGACTGGTGCTTTCACCACAGGGTGATAAGGGTGGTACTGCCGGGGAGTAATACATGGAGGTTTGCCCACATTACAGGCCCAGTTACCAGCTGTCTGGATCTACGGGTGCACCATGGTTCGGTGGGCAAAATGCCATGCTGCTGTGGAGGTTTGCCCACATTACAGGCCCCTCCTTTCATGCATCTCGCTGGGGCATTCTGGACAAAACTCCAATTGCAGGCCAATTTTAAGAAAGGTTTGGCAGATTGGGGAATGTTGCCTTCAAGTTACAGGCCATACTGCTGTTATGTTTTGTCATCTGCAGACACTGACCAGCTGCCAGCTGTCTGGATAGACGGCCGCACCATGGTTTGGTGGGCAAATGCCACGCTGCTGTGGGCGCAGCAGTATACAGTGGGCTAAAAGTCATGCGGCTAATCCGGAACTTGGAACGCAGCGGGGCTATGGGAGCCCATGCCTGTCCCTATTGGTTTGGGCACAGTGGTATGCGCCGGGAGCACCTGATATCTTCGCAGGCAGGACATTTTGCGGCACCTGCAATCCTGGTCACCCACTGGAGGGAAAATGGGCCTGCACAGGGCATGGGTGCCCACAGGCGAATCCATTTGGGTGAAGATGAGCTCGGCTTACGCAGTGGGTGCTCACAGGAAAAAATGAAGAGTAACATTGCCGAATTGGCAGCTTGGGGGCCCCTAGCATCATATGGGGGTGTTGATTGAGTGCTGGGGTGACCGGGTGGTGCCCCACGATCAGACCAGGAGCCTGGTGCAGGCCTTGTCCTATGGGAGGATGTACAGTTATCTGGCCAAGGAGGACACTCCCGGGTTGGGGAGAGAGGGCGGTCTTTCATACCCCCTTTTCAGAATACCTGTGTGGGGGAAAGGGGTGGAGTAACTATTTTCCTCCCCCCTTTTCATGGCGGTTAGTGGCATAGGAACCATGCTGTGATAAGGCTCCCTAAGAGCTGAGGGGTCACGCTTGTACCCCGTTACCACTTGGGGAGCGGGGGGTGGGTGGTCTTAAGGCTGGAGGCCCCAGCCCAGGCATGGTGCGGCTGGCTTGGGGTTACAACCCGGTATGGCCCAAGGGGAGGGTGAAATCGAAGGGTCGATTCACCCAGGTTGGGGGGGCGAGGTTTAGCTTAGCCCCCTTTACCTGCTTTGAGTAGCATGGTTCCTCTCCACTATATGCACACAGGTTCTTTAACATTTGCTTATATATATTGTAACAAAGTTGTGGCCAAGGCCTTTTTTACCCCAACGCATGTCTTTGTCTGTTCTTATCGGGAGTGTGGGCACAAGGGACACTCCCATGCCATAAGCAGGGTGTGTGTGCGTGTGTGTGGATTTGTGCCCGCCTCCCCTTGAACAGGGTGCCGGGCAGCCTGACCATGAGGGGTGGCACCAGGGGGCCAATGGGGGGAGGGGGTGTGCACCCGGTGGGTGGGGTCATAGCCAAGTATATTTACCTGGACCTGCCGGGTGCCTCTTCCTCTCCTCCCATTGCCAGGGCTGCACATGGAGTCTTCTTTTACCCTCCCAACCCTTCCCTTTGCAATGTGTTTTACTGAAGGCTGTGGTGCGGTTACCTGTATGGTAAGTCAACTGCTGTGGGCTAAGGCTGGTTGCTGTTTTCAGGGCTGAGGAGGAATTTTCCCGTCAGTTTAATTGGCTCAGAAAGCTGCTGGGTTTTTTGCCTCCTCCACAGCTGTTATGTTACTGATGTCTTATGGTTTCACTGCTGTCTTGTCACAGCTTGGGCAGTTAGAGGCATAGGAACCATGCTGTGGTAAGGCTCCCAAGAGCTGAGGGGTCACGCTTGTACCCCGTTACCACTTGGGGAGCAGGGGGGTCTTAAGGCCGGAGGCCCCAGCCCAGGCACGGAGCAGCAGACTTGGGGTTGCAACCCGGACTGACCCAAGGGGAGGGTGAATTCGAAGGGTTGATTCACCCGGGTACGGGGGAGAGGTTTAGCTTAGCCCCCTTTACCTGCTTTGAGTAGCATGGTTCCTCTCCGCTATATGCACACAGGTTCTTTAACATTTGGTCTGTTCAAGTTATATATATTGTAATAAAGTTGAGGCCAAGGTCTTTTTTACCCCAACATGTGTCTTTGGCTGTTCTTATGGGGAGTGCGGGCACAAAGAGAAGACAATGGAAGCTATCTCCTCAACCAAAGTGTCAGGCTCCGGGGTCGGAGCCTAGGGAAAGGATGGAGGGGAAGTTGAGGGAAGGCCAAAAGGGGAGACACAGGATTAGCAAGGGAACCTCTCAGCCGCTCTCTGATATCCAGAAGATAAAGCACTCCGCATAAGTACCAGCCAAGCTGGTCTAGGAAGGCATACGACTCATCATCAAGGTGAAGGGAGAGGGAAGAAATGCACAGGGCCGGGAACTGGAAGACAGGGATCAAGGGATCAACACAGGGGAGGCCAGAGGCGAGGGTAAGCCAGAGGCCAAGGCAACGAGGGGGAGCCAGAGGCGAGGGTGCGCCAGAGGCCGAGGCAACGAGGGGAAGCCAGAGGCGAGGGTGCGCCAGAGGCCGAGGCAACGAGGGAAAGCCAGAGGCGAGGGGGGCGCCAGAGGCCGAGGCAACGAGGGAAAGCCAGAGGCGAGGGGGGCGCCAGAGGCCGAGGCAACGAGGGAAAGCCAGAGGCGAGGGGGGCGCCAGAGGCCGAGGCAACGAGGGAAAGCCAGAGGCGAGGGGGGCGCCAGAGGCCGAGGCAACCACGGTGAATCCCCCTGTGGGGACTATGGTGGCGTAACATCTGTTGGGCCGAAAAGTGATTCCCGCCAGATGTTCACCCCCGGCGGGAATCGCTGTGACCATGCTTTCGGAGGTCCGGGCAGCCGGAGCTCTAAAAGCGTGGTCAAAGCGATTCCTGCCGGGGGTGAACACCCAGCGGGAATCACTTTTCGGCCCAACAGATATTATGTTACCATGGTCAACCACGGCGGGATTGACCGTGGTAACGTCACATCTGTTCCCGGACCACGGCCCGGAATCGGCAGCCGTGCCCGCCACCGATTCCAGGCCATGGCCAATACCCCGGAGGGGGGGACGCTGTGGCCGCATTGGCCGCTGCGCCCGCCCATGTCCCAGAGGGTGGGCGGCCTCAGGAGCATGGGGTGTGTGTGTGCTGTGTGGCCACACGTTGCGCTGTGCAGCCCCACCCCCTCCCCCAATCCCCCTCCAGAATCAGGTGGCACATCTGTTGATGGGCCGTTCTGATTCTGGAGGGGAATCAATACATGATTTTGTGCCGGGGCCAATGGGCGCCCCGGCACGTCTGAAAACACGCATCCATACGTTAATGCCTGCTGTATTAAGAATAGTAATTGACTATAGAACCACTAGATGGCGATGCTAAGTTTATATGTACATCGAAGGGAGATGGGGGTTTGCAGTTGAATTCCTTTATGTAGCCACTCCTTCTTCCCTTCACTCTATCACTGTGTGTTTGCCTAGTTAGATGTAACTAAAGGATCTGTGCCTGAAAAGTCTAAGTAAAGTTCTTGTTTAAAGCTTCAGCTGCATTTGTCTTTACTGATTTTGAAACAGATATTACTCTGCAACAGAGCCCCCATGACCCTACCCTTCATAGCTTTAATAACTGGCAGTCTGGTGTTTTATTACAAAACCACAAAAGTGTCTTAAATTTTCTCACACACACACACACACACACACACACACACACACACACACACACACACAGAGGCTTTCCCCCTCAACTCCTGCCACAAGCTCTCTCTCTCCCCCCCCCACTTACTCTCACACAAACCTCTGGCAGGGGGGATTCAGGGTTCACTGATTTGCTGAAAGTGAAAGAAGGGGAGGGGAAGGGCCCCACAGGACACAGTCACCCTGGGGGCTGAGAGAGGGCCTGGCTGAAACAGGGCCCTTTTCACACAGACATTCTAACTCTGATAAAATGGGTGTTACATTTAATAAAAGCACACGCCCATAGAGCACACCTGCAGCCCTGCAACATGTATAATAGAATGTAACACTCAGTTTATCAGTGTCAGAGTGTCTGTGTGAAAAGGGCCTAGCTCATCCTAGGGCCTCAGGAGCGCTGCTCTGAACTGGCCTCCTTGTGGGACCCCCTTTGACTGCAGGGCTTGGACCATGGGCTGTACTGGCCTTGCTTAAGGCCAGCCCTGTATGAGATCCTTGTGATCTCATTCTCTCTGCCGATCCCCTTTCCTTATGTCACCGTGGTGGACATTAAATTTGTGGGTTTAGCCAGTGTTGCCATCGAAAGTTTCATATGTTATTATAAACATTCTCCCCTACTGCCGATTTCTATTATATTGAAAACCAAGTCCAGATGGTAATCAGTTCCCTTTTTCCACAGGCTTTCCGTTTTACAACATTACCCCCTTTGTTCAAATTCTCATGATATAGGTTATTCTTAGGCCTACATAATATATGGTGATATATGGTGATGCAGCATGTATTCTAGCATAAAGAATCCATAATGAATACATATTGGCATAAAGTATCTCTATGCTCAATAATGGTAAGAAAAGTCATCTCCAGAGATACTGTCCCTGTCACTACCTGCATGAATAGCTGGGAAGCAGGTGAATGAAGGCAGGGATGGGACAAAGGCTGGGGTATATAGGAATAGATCCTGATCTGGCTATGTCCCCCTGTGTTTTTTCTCTGACTTTGGGGAAATTGCTTATTCTCCGTTCCTCAAAGTACTCCATCAGCACAACAAGCCCCATTCATTTCAATGGCCCTTGCTTCAGTGGAGCACCTTGAGGATTTGTTTCCATCTGTAAAATGGAATAAATGTATTTCCGTGCTTTGTAGGAGTGACGAGAGAGTACATTGTGAGGTGATAAGCTACTATAATGGTCAAGGGATAGATACCTTAGATTAAGGGACACTGTACCATGCTGCATCACAGCCTGCTTCTTGGTCTCCCTGTGATAAGGCTGCACACTGTAGCCCCACCCTTTGCAGAGGGATAACAGGGAAAGTCTGAAGAGCCAACAGTCTGCTAGAAGCCATCAAAGAAAGAGGACAGAAACCTGGACAGAAGGGCTCGTGTGGGGGCTATCTCGGTTCCTGAAAGCAAGGGCTCACGCTATAAGGAGAATTTGTTCTTGTCGCCCCTTCTCAGGATGATATAATAGAAATAGAAGAGGTACAGAGAAGGGAAACAAAAATGACAAAGGGTAAGGAACAGCTCCCCTATGAAGAGAAGCTGGATAGGTTGGGACTCTTCAGCTTGGAGAAGAGACAATTAAGAGGGGATCTGTGAAGTTTATAAACTCATGAGTGGTGTGGAATGAGGAACATTTTCAGTTACTTATCTTCTCAAATAGTACTAGAACAAGGGGACACCAATGAAACGAACAAGTAGTGGATTTAAAACAAACAAAAGAAAATATTCCCCCCCTCAATGCACAAATAAGTTGCGGAATTGATTACTAGAAGATGTGGTCAAGGCCAGTAGTTTAGCTGGGTTTTAAAAAGTATTGGACAAGTTTCTGGAGGATAGATCCATTAGCAGCTATTAGCCAGGTAGGTTTAAGGACTGTAACCTCTAACTGTCAGAAGCTGGGAGTGAACAACAGGGAATGAATCACCCCATTGTGACCTGTTGGGTACGTCTTCCAAGTGACAAGACTGACCACTGTTGGAGACAGGTGCTGGCCTCGATGGACCATTGGTCTGACCCAGTTATGACCCTACTTAATCAGTCAAACCATCAAGCAGATAGGACTCCTATCTCCTATCATAGGAGCCAGACTTACACAGTGCCCATGGCTTCTGAATCCAAAGCCTAGCAGCAAGTTCACTGTATATAATGAACTGTCTGCACTCAGAGTATAATAAAGGGTAAAGGAGACATATTGGAGTGGTTTGAAGGCTGATAAGTGGGGAAAGAAGAGAGCAGCAGGAAGTATAGGGGCCAGATCTTGCAGGGACATTTTGGGGGTGAGAGGGTCATATGCCACACTTCTCTTGGAGAAGTCCAGTTTGCTGTCCATACACTTATGTATACATACACAGGATGTGCGACAAAGACACATTGTAGTCCATCCAAGATACACTAAAAGTATGGCTGAATCAAAAAGTACTTGCGAGTATTCTCCCAAATTCCGAAGACCGGCCCGAGCAATCAGGCTGGTTCAAAGACCCTCAGCAAATACTGAGGAGTAGTGCCTGAGGACGGGGGCCAAGGAGGCAGCCAGAGGGAGCTGGGGGGAAGGGGATGGCACAGGGAAGAGGGGGTGGAGGCCTAGCAGGGGCTAAGGGGGTAGAGTGCTACTCACCCTTCAGAGGGGCTCCAGTGACGCATGGCTTCCTCCAGACCAGGTCTATTTGAAATATAAAAAAAGCTGGGCAAGCATGCTCAGAAGGACCAAATATTGATGCTGCTGGTGCCATCTTGGAAAGGTCTGAGCATGCTCAGAAGGGGTAATTTGGCCCTTATTATTATTATTATTATTATTATTATTATAAACATTTATATAGTGTCGGTCATGTACTTGGTGCTGAACAGAAACATAAAATAGATGTGGTTCCTGCCTGTGGCTTACAATCTAAAAGACAAGGAGGGGGAGACAGGGAGAGGGGACAGTGGGAGAGACAGGGGAGAAGACAAACAACATTCAAGTGGATGCAAAGTCTCAGGTGCGTGTGCTTGGCTTTGTTACAATCAGGATGGTTGCAGCAGTCTGCAGAGGGGGGCAGACAGTAAATATATGGGAACAACTAGCAGGCATTGGGAAAGGCGGCGAGGAAAAGGTGGGTCTTGAGGAGGGATTTGAAGAAGCGGAGGGAGGGGGCAAGGCGGATGTGCGTGGGGAGGGAGTTCCAGGCATGGGGGGCAGCGAGGGAGAAGGGTCGAAGGCAGTTAGGTGAGCAGGAGAAACGAGGGAGAGTGAGGGAAGGGATAGAGGAAGAGCGGAAAGCACGTGCAGGCCCAGCTTCCCCGCCCCCCAAACTTGCTGGTGGTGATGCTGTCAGTGCCATCTTGGAAAGGCCTGAGCATGCTCAGAAGAGGCCATTCGGCCCTTTTAGCGTACCCAGCTTTCCCCCCAAAAAACGTACTGGGTCCAGAGGCAGTCAAATGTCGCTGGAACCCCTCCAGAGGGTGAGTACCCTATCCCTCAGCTCCTGCTAGGCCCCCACCCCATTAGCACCCCACCCCTGAGCCCCTGATAGGACCCCATCCTCCTTTCCTGGCCCCCTGGCCATACTATCTCCCTGGCCAGCAGGAGCCAGGGAAGAGGGAGCAGGGGCTGCCTCCAGGTGACAGTTTGGAGACTGCAGTTAGTGAAGAATGCGGTGGCCCATCTCCTCATGGGGGTGGGCTACCATGAGCACATTACACCGGTGCTCCAGAGTCCGGTCTCTGCACTGACTGCCTATAGTCTTCTGGGTCCATTTCAAGGTGTTGGTGCTAAAGTATAAACCCTACACGGCTTGGGCCTCACCTGTCTGCAGGACCGCCTCACCCCCTGGGCTCTGGATTGGCCCCTGCGGTCCGCCGGGAGTGCCTTTCTTGAAGTCCCCCGAGTTGTTCGGGGGGTGACTATGGAGAGGGCGTTTACGGTGGCCGTCCCTTGGTTGTGGAACTCCCTTCCGGCAGAGGCCCAGGTGGCCCCAGACCGCCCCTCCTTCCATCGTCAATGTAAGACTTGGCTGTTCCACCAGGCTTTTGGTGAGGGAAATGGGTGAAGGGTGGGGTTTTGCGGAAGGGAGTTAAGTTGGGGGGATTTGATTTTTTACATCCTCCATTATGGTTGCATTTGTTTTATATATGTGTTATTTTTTATATTTATACTGTTTTAAATTTTTTATTGTAAGCCTCCTCGAGCTGCCTTGGACAGGAGGGGTGGGGTAGAAGTTATTAAAATAAAATAAATAAAAATACTCAGATGAGGATTTTCCAAGTTCTGAACTTTTGGGGGCCATTGCTTGAAACTTTGGAACTTGGAAAACCAGTCAAGTACTGTGAAACGTGGGGTTTTCTGGGGAAACCTGAGGACTGAGTTTCAGGACTAACTAAAAGTGCTCAGGAAAAACCAGTGCATTCGATATCATCCCAGCCTATGAACTAAATCCCTGATCCTGTCCCTACTGACTTCCAAAGTGCAAGATGAACAGGGTTACCATTACCCAGGTAACAATCAGATTAAAATATCTGGCATTATGACAACAGGATTAGTAGAAGAAATGATAATTTTAGAGGATAAAATCAAACATTTATCGATTAAAAATGGCTGTTTGACTAAAACAAACATTTGCATGGGAAAATGTTTGCTTCGGTTAAAATTTTATTAATAAAAACCCAAACCTCACTTTTAAAACACTAAACATTATTCAGTTTCTGGTTGCAGGTTTTCACTGCAGAAAATCGGGAGGGAAATAAAAGCCATTGCCTATGAAAAATCATTGGGATTTTTCAGCTAGCTCTATTTATGTGCAAATTGTTTGCATATACTTATCTCTTCTTGCATTAAAATGTTATGTTGATATTGACGCTCTGAAATTCAACTAATCAAATCAGATTAAGAATCACAGACCATGTGCATAATAGTGCCTATGGATTTCCCAAAGGATTTCCACTGTAATATGTATGTATATATAAATATTTGTGATGATATATACAGCTCATCATGATTAGTTAGGAGAAAACCATTACTTATTATCATAGAAATTGCAGATGGCAACATCTCATTAGCTCATCCAGGCCATAGTCCCAACGACGCTGAATTTGGGCTTTATATAGTAGGATTTCCACTACTACTTCTGAGAGAGTGGTGCAACTCTCACTTTAACTCTCACTGTCACAACACGTTTCTTGATATTTGTCCTAGGGAAAGGACGGGATATACATTTTTAAAAATAAAATCTCCTTCCAATTTCTCTTAATACTTTAAAGTACAGCCCTTTGTACCCTCAAAATTGGTTCCTTTTAAACCATTTAGGACCTGACTAGTCAGGCCAACACCTTAAACTCCACCCAGTGACCAAACAATAACAGACTATGCTTACGTAGCGATAGTAACACACAGGAGGGGGTGGGCTGCCATATTTGGTCCTAGCTCCAGTTTCTGGATGGCTTCACGATATATCATTATGAAGTTTCTAATTTAGGGGTGATCAGAACACCAATTATTTATTTATATTTATTATTTATTTATTTGTATAGCGCCAGCAGTGTACCTGGCACTGTACAATCAGTAGTTATAGACAAGTCCCTACCCCAAAGAGCTTACAATCTAGGAGAGACAAGGAAGGGGGAGACGAGGGAGAAGTGAATATCGGGGGAGACAAGGATACATTCATGAGGTTGAGAAAATGCAGGCGCACGTGCTTAACTTAGCTTAACTTAAGCACGTGCTTAATTTACAGGGAAGAGATTCTGAGTAAGGGAGGGATGAGGATGGAATTTCACCAATGACAAGCCTTTTGACTCATGACCAGGGAAATCCTGATGCAAGAGGTAGGTTTTCAGGAGGGATTTGAAAGTTGGGTGGGAGGGGGCAGAATGAATGTAACCAGGGAGGGAGTTCCAGGCATGGGGGGCAGCAAGAGAGAAGAGGCAAAAGACGTTTATTATTATTTATTTATTTATATGTTTTTATACTGCCCACCCCCCGCCCTGATGGCAGCCTTCTCCAAGGGACTTACAATCAGGGACCCAGTCATGTTCACAGCATTTTCTCCATTAGCGGCAATGGGAAAAACACAGTGAACACATGTCCTCGCTTACAACGCAGGATAGACGAGGGGAAGTCGGGGATGCATTCATTCCCCTTTTAGTGATGGGGAACTGAGGCTGAGAGATGGTAATCCTTTTTATATGGGCGGCACTCACAGTAGAACACCCAGGGTGTTGTACTGTGGGTGACCTCTGTGTAAATCCCGTGAGGGTGGGTGTGCAGTGTGCACGCTTCTGCATCCCCGTGCATCAGCACGCCCGGAGACACTGGGAAAAACTCAGGTGCCTCCATGCGTGGGGATGCGTGGGGATGGGTGTGCGTCTTGCCTGAACCCTCCCCCCATCCACCGCACACAAACGCCAGCGTATCCCCACGCAGCTGTGGCCCACGTAAAAAGGGCAGGTGACTTGCCCAAGGCCACCCAGGGAGTTCAGGCTAAGACGGGCTTGGAACTACAGTCTTTCAGTCTCTATAACAGCATCTGAAAGGAATAAATTTAGACTCCTAAAGGGCTAAGTAACTTTTGAAAGTGGAGCTAAGGCTCCTAAGTAATTTAACTCTTTTGAAAAGTTTGCCTTAAGTAAATTTGTTGGTATAATTTTCCACTGTCATGTGGATAACCTTGGATTTGGCGAGCTACACTTTCTTTTAGTGACTATATCGCACCTCTGAGGAGCAAATATCTCAAGGTGGTTGGTGATTCAAGCCAACACGTTCTGTGGATGAGAACTTCAGAAGAAACCATTCACCTTGACAAAAGGAGAATCTGGTCACTAAAAGTGCTGAAGTGTCATGTGGGTAAGGATAATATGTCACCAAGAATGAAGAAGTCGAGTACGTAGAAAGAGCAAACGTAGTCAAGGTATTCAGTCCCATAGCCTGAGCTCCCTGTTCTCTCCCCAACTCATTTATATCAAAGAACTTTAAAGTTAATGCTTTCAGTGATTGCCTCAGACTCTGGCAGGGAGAATTCCCAGCTGGGGGTGGGAGTGAGGAGGGGGAAGGTTGCTTCCTTTGAATGTTAAGGATTCTTAATCCAATCCTGTAATGCAAAAGAAATTATTACTTGACTGTGGCAAAGCACAAATTATTTTCATAGTCTTAGTAATGAAAAAGCCATCAACCAACGTCATAGACTCTGTCATATAGTAAATTAGTTATAGTAATTCACTCGTACAGCCATGTGGTTATGGAGGATAAAGTAGCCAGAGGTTTATGAAGATGTACAGCGACAGCACTGACCAGATATTAGTAAATTATAAATCTTTCACCATCCATACTTTACCTAGGGGAATACAGTGCAATTATCTTTATTCTCTAGGTATCTGATTAGCTGCAATGCCCATGCATAAAAAAAATGCATAAAAGGGCAGCATGCTTATTTTTGCCTCCATCTGTGCTTTGAAATCAATTTAATAGGATGTGTTTCCATTCCATTACTGTTCATAGTTCAAGAGGAATTATTGCTTTAATATACCAGAATTCCCCCTTTGTACTGAGAAGCAGCACTATAGCTTACTTTAAAACTGAAGGTCTTTGATAAATCTATTTCATATCAATCTCTCTTCTGAAGTGCTTCTTGATAGCAAGAGAATTCTTGTTCTTTCTTGTTACTTAGAATTTGAATCCATACAAAGATCATGGTTAGATGTGCGGCGGGCAGAAGTTTACGAGGGGGGTGGGGGCTGGGGGGAGAGCAGTGGATTTTCAGTTAAAGACTGGGGGGGGGGGGCGGGAAATGTACAGTATGATCTAACTAATTTGTACTTCAGTAACCTGCATTCTTCAAAATCAATTCTCTACCAGAGATAAAACAAAAGCCATTTTTACATGGGACTCACCCACCCCGACCCACCCGAGTGCCCGTCTGAAGATGACGTGGGTCGGCACGCGCTCCTGTGACCCATGCACCGCTCACTCATGCCCATGTACGGAGCATCAGGGAAAAATCCGGGATGCTCCATGCAGGGGCAGAGGGGGCAGTGCATGAGTAGGGGCACACGCCGCACACAAAGCACACACACATCCCGGCCCATTTAAATACCACCACCCCTCACCAGAGGTACGTGTGTGTCCCACACGGCGCACACAGACCTGCCCCTCAGCTGTGCCTGTTTACAAACAGCCAAAGTCTTCAAAATAGCAACATAATGCTGTACTGAGGGTCTTCAATTACTAAGAGTTCATTTACTTGTACAAAAAAAACAATCAAACACAAAACCTGAAGTGTCTTCACTAGCATACTATAGTATTGAGCATCTTGGTAAATAATTAAGACTAAAAGGGCCTCATCTCACTGAATTAAGAAAACATGATCTATGTGTTGCAGTACACCAAGTGTGCTTGTGTAACCCACTCTAACGCCTGAATAAGATTTGCAAGAATAGCAGGTGGGTTCAGTCTGACATTTGACAGCAGAACTTCCTCCACCAGTAGTTGCAGGACAAAAGAAAGCTATGATTTCTTTATACTTGAAACATGGTATCTATACATAATAACATGAAGCATTCTGAATAATACTAATAACTGAACAAGACAAATAAAATCATTTAACTGAACAGACATCAAGTTTCTTCCAAAACAATTGAAGAAGAAAAATCAGCGTACGTAGAAAACACACACACAAGCATTTATGAAACACATGGCGAGACACTGGTCTTCATAAAATCTCACTCGTCCCAGATAGAACAACCAGGCTCAGGCCGCTTTTATACGAGGCGCTGAAAAGTGCCTGCTGAGTCCCACGTTTAGAGAAAAGCCGCGCGGGGAGTGTTTCCATGCTCCCCGCGCTGCCGGGAGTGACGGGCTCCCTGTTGGCGGCAGCCTCGTATAAAAGCGGTCTCACAGTTCCACTTCTGGTGCAAGTGTCCAAGCTGGACAAAAAGCTTCCAAGCTGCAGGCTGTAGCTGAAGAAAAGGGCACTCCTCCTGGTAAAGTTGAAATCAGGTCCTGTAAATATTCAGGTCTGGCCTGTGAATAACAGTCCTTGAACAGGGCCTCCTCCACCCTTCTGAGGCAGCGACACTCTTCCAGTTCAGGCTGGACTCCTCTAGAAGGTGCTGAGAACAGCCAGCTCCATCCCAAGAGTGCTGGTCTGAGCATGTTCAGACTATATGAGGAGAGAGAGGAGGATGAGGTGATGATTACCCTAGTACTACCCGCTACTGGTTAACACATGCTTATAATTATAGTCCTTCAATTCAGCTGTCCAACAAAGCAGTAATGGCATGGGTTACACTTGCACATTCAGAGGCAGGCAAATCTCATTCCCAGAGCCAGAGGCCAACAAAATAAAAGTAGCTTCAGAGTGCCAAGGATCTGACTATGTGCAACTTCAGTTCATTATTGAATAGCCACCGATGTTAGGGTGCAAAGAGATCCCAGATGGGCCAAAGACAGAAACAGATGACCCAGTGCTATGGAGAGCCTTCAAAAGGCACATTTTGAAAGCACTAGAAGCTACTGCAGACTTGAAGAGTGACGATGCAATGGCTCAGTAAAACCTGTGCAGCCATGGGTGGGAAGAAGTATTCCTCTACCCTGGGAGTCCCCATGTAAATAAAAAATGTAGTGATGCAGCAGACTGCTCAAGTACTTGAGCATTGTGTATCCAGATGGGTAGTGGGGGCTGATTATTCCCCCCCGTTTTAGTTGAATTTTAATGTAGTGTTTTAATCTATTTTTACTGGTGTATTTTTGTATTCTATGTTTTTATTGTTAGCCGCTTTGAGCTGTGTGGGTCTGTGAGATTCAACGTCAAATAAATGAGATTTTTACCCCTGTTCCCAGCAGAAATCGCTGAAACAGAGGGAATTTCCTAAGACACATACATGTAGTCCAAATAAAGTATGCACCCACGTAGCTCTATGACTGGGGCCCTGTTTCCACTGGGTCATGTGTTTACTTTTTGTACAACTTTCCTGATTTACCTCCAGTGGCTTTGGTAACAAAAGAAAAATGGTCTGTTTCTAATTTGCTCCATAGCTGCCACCTATTTGGCTTTTGCTTCAAATATCTAGGAATTGGGTTCTCTGGCTAGTTTTATGTATGACCAGGGGCCAAATGACCAGAAATCAGTGGGTGATTTCAGACGTTACGAGATCACGCTCAACCACAGTGAATCACGCTCAATCCCGCAGCGGGGCCAAAGAGCCCTGAACGTCTGTTCGGCGCGCGCCAGATGTTCATCACGCTCAATACCCACATGGGGTCAAATTCAACCACGCTTCCCGGGCTCCCCGGCGCAAAATCCCAGGAAGCGTGGTCAAAGAGATCCCCACCAGGAAACAACAAAAAGTAACGTCTGGATGCCAATCCCCAGGCGGAACCAAAGGAAACGAGCCCCAGCTGTGGACAATGCACACAGCGTCACTGCCAGACAACCAGCAACAACACAACCACCGGAGGGAGATTTAAAGGGAAATCAGCAGCAGGCAAGCGTGGTGGGATGGAGCGAGGAGGAAGGCGGAGGAGAGCGGTGGGCGAGAGAGCGATGGTGGAGGAGGAGGCGGAGGAGGCAGGGGCAGCGATGGAGGTGGAGGGAGCACAGACGGAGGAGGGGGAGATGGGGGCCGTGCTGACCAT
>QEPC01014905.1:1942982-1962403 GCA_003113815.1 Sphenodon punctatus | reverse complement strand
GTATTTACCAGGCGCCCGTGCCCCCCTTCCCGACCTTTCCCTTGTGTGTGTGCGCGTGTGTGTGTGCCCGGGCGTGTGGTCGTGCTGTGTGTTCCGCTGTGCCCCCGTTGTCTGTGTGCCTGCTGTGTGTGGTACCTGTCAGCCTCTTCTCCCTCTCCCCCCTCCCTTCCCGTTTCCCTTGTGTGGGCGTCCCCCTTTTGTGCCTTTTGGCTTCGTTTGCCCTCAGGTGGCCATGTCTGTGTCCCGCCCCTGCCCGGTGGCTTCTGGGAGTTTTGACCACGGCTGGGGATCGGCGTCACGTCTGTTGCACTGCCCCGATCCATGATCTGGCGGCCCGATTCCCGGCCGTGGTCCCAGTTCCGTCACGTCTGCTCGGGGCTTTTCTTCGCCCTGGGGGGTGGTTGTTTTGTTCACCCCCACTGGGAATCCACTGTGGTGAACCGCCCGCCCGTAACATCTGAAATCACCCAGTGTTGTGGGTTGTCTCTTTTTATGGAATGTTGTCAGACTGTTGGGTATCTGTTAGATGGAACTGTGGTTTTCAGCCCACTTAGTGTTAGGCAATGGGTTATCTAAAAATTGCATATATTTACATAACACAAAGATTTATGAAAATGATTACCCACCCATATTTTGCCACAGATAGGAGGCAACCCGAGCTGCTATACGGTGGCACAGCACTTTTGGAACACTGAAAAAAAATATGGTCAATTTTAAAAGAGTATGAAAATATTTCAATTCAATTTTATTTTTTTTAAAAAGGCTGCATTTTCATCCTATTTGACTGTGCCACTTTAAAATGAAGAACCCATGCTGTGAGAATTTACACTTTCCGCATAGTGCAAAAGCGTAGCCTACGTGCTTGGCTTGCACATTGTTGGAATGCCTGTGTATTTCCATACGTGGGCTGCAAAATTTCAGAAGCACTCACAGAAGTGTAGTCCCTTTGTGTAACACAGCTTCATCCTTGTGTTGCTGTATTTGAAGCTGCTATTAACCATTGTGTAATGACGAACTGTCAAAAAAATTGGAAAATATCAAAAGAAAGGAGTGAGCGAATATGAAAGTAGACCTAAAGGATGGCTTTAAATGTAATGAGATTAGGCGTGCATGTGGAATGCTTCATTCACGTACTTGTGCTTTTTGCAGGCAAGAAAGTGCTGTACGAACCACAATTCACTCTAAAATGTTCCAAGCAGAGCATGATGTTTTGTATGGAAAAAAAAAACCTCACCCCTGCCTTATTTATGACCATTAGGTTGCAGGGTTCACTGGGAGTAATGCAGCTCAAGTCCTAAAAGTTAAACTGGAAAAGTAAGTTTTGACATTCATGATAAATCCGTTTTACACACTTCCGGTATTGTGTATTAATCAGCATAACAGTCATCCTTAATTGCTGCAGGAGGGGAATAGAGGTGACTTCCCCTGTCAGAGGATGAATCCCCACTGCCTGCTTGGTAGGGTTAATGTATTGTTAAGAAAAAGCTAAAACAAAAAGTCACATAATAATGGGACCCTATTATTTGCTTTCATCGCACCCACATTAAATTTTGAAGCAGGAAGGAACTTTTGAAACAGGAGGCAGGAACATGGGAATCATTAAAATGCAGGAATGCAGACTCCTGCAACAAAGTGTACAGCCAGAGGAAGAACCTTGTGAATGCACCCTAAATTGACAATGGGTGCTTTTAGACAGACCCGGGGGTGGGGGGCACCCCTGGCTCCGCTCAGCTAAGAGGTCGCCGCCGCTGCCACCCACCAGCACCCTTCCCCCTTGTTGTAGAGCTGTGGGCGGATCAGCAGCTCTTGTAGGCTGCCGCCTGCAGCTCTATGGCCATTGCCAGTGCAACCTGCAGCCAGGAATGGAGCTGCAGCAGCTGTCTGTCCTTTAGACGGACTGGTGTTCCACCCCTGACCGATGCCCTGGGTTTGGGCAGACCACTCTGCTTGCGGTGCTCCTGCTTCACCTCCCCCCAGGGTGGCCCTACATGGATTGGCCACCCAGGGGTGGGGCAGGGTAGGAGCGGAGCAGGTGTCTGTCTAAAGGCACCCAATGAGAGGCACTAACTGAAGGAAAGACCATTGTTACATGTATGTGTGAAAACTAATACTTTCTAGAGATAATGTAAACAAGAGCAATACGTGGAGTATTACCATTCAAGCAGGCAAGAGAGATGGTACTATTCATTACAAGGTACCAGAGAAGGGCTAGGAACATAGAAAATGCTGGCCTCACCAGGAAGATTCTAGCCAACATCTGCTGGGTCCTTTAATAGCATCTGAGAAGTAAAGAGTTGAGCATAAAAAGTTCTCCTTGTTGATCAGAGATTGGGAAGGTAGAGGCTACCTTTTATGGCGCAGAATGGACTGGAAGACTCTGTGGGCACATTGGAGAGGTGGAGTATGGGAAACCATTATGGTAGGAGTCTGGGAAGAAAATCAGTCAACTGAAATCAACATGGAAAAACATACAGTGAAGATTTGAACCAACTTTCAGTAAGGTGTTTGACGGGTTTTGATGAAGGAGTCTTGAGACAGCGCTTGAGGGAGATAGGATTTTATTAGAGGATTTACTGTCTCTTTTGGTGTCTTACAGGTAAATGACATGTATCAACTTGTGCGTGTGCAAGATGAAACAGCTGATATAAACAGGCTCTTATAGGGATATGATCCGCACAGTCACTCCCCCCACTCCTCCCTGCATCGCTATCTGTATGTAGAACTGGTGAGATGTGGTCAAAGGCTAAGAAGAGAGTGATGTGTGCACAGATTCTTCCACAAGATAACCAGAATGAAGCAGCTTTTGTTGAAGTATCACAGAACGAAAGTATATGTAACCAGGCCAGGGAAAGAGGTAATAAAATTCTTGGCATTCAGGAAAGTAAAAACCCCAATAGACCTTGTGAGAAATAAAATACTCCCTCGGTGGTGATTGTCTGTAAAACAGAGGCTGGTAACGTACACGCAGAACGCTGTAACCAAATCATACAGAAAAGGTAACAGGGCTCAAAATATAACGTTAACAAAAAGGTTTTCTGGTGCGTCTGACAAAGTATCCATTTAGCTGCGGCGCTGAATAAGAAAGGTCTGGCAGCTGATGGACATAAGCTCATGATCTTTCCTGACCTGACCTAGCTAATGCAACAGAAATGAGCATTGGGTAAAGTGTCTGCCTCTGCTGTTGTTTTATATCAACCAAAATGCAGGCTGATTTACTCTGACAACTTCTTTGTTCTGGGAAATTACCTCTGTCGCGCAATTATTAGAAAAGGTTAAGAGAAAATATATGGTGGATGAAAACAGTTCACTGGAAGCTACAGAGAGGGACCAAACGATGGGACGTGTAATCGCTATGTATGTTATTATTATTTCTATTAAAGTAGCATGTAGAGACTCCGAGTGGCATTATGCAAACACATAATCAGAGCACTTCCTGGCCTCTGAACATTTACAGTCTAAATCAACAAGGCAGATAAATTATGGAGAGAGAAATGAGCACAGCGCGATGACATGATGTCCAAAGTTACATAGAGTGTTTTTAGATGGATGGGCTGCCTCAGTACTGGCTGCGCCAGCCCACATCACCCCTGGGTGGCCCATCCGTCTAAAGACACCTCACCAAATGTGCAGGCAGAGCAGGTTGTGCCTGCCTTGGGGCAGCCCTGCAGGTGGCATTCCAGAACATCCCAGAGCGCCGCCGGCAGAGCAGGCCAGCAAAATCGGGCCACCAGCTTGAAGTGGAACAGCAGTACGTCTAATGCGCGGACCCATACTGCTGCTCCACTTCCAGCTAGCTGTTGCCCTGGGCAACACCATAGCATTGCAGCCGCTCTAGCCTGCAACTCTATGGGGTATGTGTGTGTGTGCTTCACAGGCGGACCATGGGCCGGGGAATCCATCAGGCAAATCTGATCTGGACCCCAGGATGACTGGGAGTAGGTGGATGTGGGGGTGTCCCCCCGAGCAGCTCTGGGGGTGGACAGCCCCGCATCCATCTGAAAACACCCATAGTAGCAGAGTCAAAATTAGTACCCCCCATGTTTCCTGACAGTCCAATGACCCACCCTTCTTGTTTCTGACAATTACTTATAATACCATCTTTACTTCTCATGATTTCAGTACTGAGTTTGCTTTCCTTTTTTGTAGTTCTACTAGGCCATCACAATGCACAAAATAGTAGACCGCCTCAAGAATAAATCACTGGGGCCCTGTAAAATGTTTGAAGGACTTATGAATTATTGTGCTACAGAAAAACCCATCCAGATACTTCAGGAGATGTATAAATATCCCACATTAGTGGGTATCGCAGTTATAGGAGAGACAACTTTAGTCCCAATTATTAGGGGTGTGCACCAGGCCCCCATGTCATTTCTGTTTTCGTTATTAGAAAATGTAGTTTTTGTTATCGTTATTAACGACAATGTTGTTTTCGTTATCATTTTTTATATCATTCTCATTATCGGTATCAAAATTGTTATCAGTATCATTTTCATTATCGGTATTGATATTTGTTATCATTATCGATATCGATACCGTTTCAAATGAAGAATTTATTTTTGGTATTGGTATCGTTATTGATTCCCATGCACAACAAATATTTATCTAAATTAAGGGAGACAGGGAAAGGGAAAAAGAAAAAGATCTATTATCTAATCAGTTATCTATATAACTATTCTAATCTAATCTATATGTCTATAATATATATCTATATCTAATCTATACTACCTATCTATATATAATGTACAGGGGGGAGAAGGGCAGGGAAAGGGAGAAGGTAAAATGTAGGGTATGAGGAAGGAAAGGTATTGGTCATAATACCCAATAAAAATAAATAAATAATACAATGAGGGCAAGGGAGGATTTTTTATGTGCAAGCACCACAGTTCTGTAAACACAGCCTGACAAGCAGAGCTCTCACACAACAGAGAGAAAAAAACTGGCCCTACCATTATAAAGGGTTTGCAGTGCCCTCCCCCAGAGCCCCCCTGATTGGTTGTGGGAGGCAGCAGGCATTGAGCAATCACAGAGTGCCATGAGACTTTTGGGGTCTGCTTGCGCTGCTCATTGGTCACATCCATCAGATACTGCTGAGCTGCTCGCCCCTCCCAACACAGGCACAGTTCAAGAGTTCAACCCTGTTAAAACTCCTGGGACCTTGGCAGGCTAGGACCTTGGCAGGGCACTCAGATAGGCTGGCGATGACTGTGCGAGAGCCAGTCAGATAGGTGGGCCGAGATTGTCTAGACAGAGGCCGGCTGGCAGGCTTTCAGCTTCCCAATGCCACCCTGCATCATGAAGTCAGTCAGAGAGAGAGAGAGAGAGAGGCAGGGCGGGTGCCGGGCATTGGGAGGGAGGGACAGCACCTCAGCACCAGCAACTTAGATTGAGGAGGAGCCCCGTCCCAAGACTGCCCCTGGCATGGGATGGCGTGTGCCACTGCACCATTAATCCATGTCCAGGGGCACCTTGGGGAATCCCACCAGCGGTGGGATTTAAAGAACCGGAAGTGCGCGGTTCTTTAAATCGCACGATGCCGCAGCTGCTGCTGTGCAATTTAAAAGCATGTCTGAATGAGCCCTTAGTTATAGAGATAGAGATAGTGTGCTGTGTAGTGATTCAGTTTTAATATTTTATAGTGTGTTTGTAGGACTAAGCCCATCACCACACCCCAAACTGCACAGGCCTGATTTTGACAGTCAAGCTTCAGAGGCTCCCAGCAGTGGCACTAGGGGTGTGGTTCAGCGGCACCTCCTGCCAGCGTTCTCTACTGCCACGCAGGGCACTAGAAGGCCTGCAGTCCAGGTGCAGGTGCTTTGGGGTCGGATGTTCCTCCAGGGCCACCAATGTCCCCGACCCCCATTATTGAGGTGATACCCAGCAGTCCAGGGCTGGTGGATCCCACCCCGGCTGCTAGAGGCAGGGCCCGATCCGCAGGCAATGGCAGCAGGGAGAGGAGCAGCAGCAGCATCTATAGAGGGCACAGGGAGAGTGGCATCAGCATGGAGGGCAGTCCATCAGCCTCAGGGTCCCAGTACTCCCCTTCGTGGGACATCACTCTGATTGGGGACAGCGAGGCAGACACTTTTGTTACTTGCTGTACCCGCCTTACTACAAGCCCCATTGGCTCCATGCAGCCTAGCCCGTGGCCAGGGGCAGATTGGGAAATCAAAGTGGCCCGGGGAAATATAGTCTTAGTGGCCCTGTGCTGGCGGTAAAGCCGCCGGGGCGCCGGCAATGGGCCAAGGGGGCGTGGCTTGGGGGCATGGCAGCGTGCAGTGCACCAGATTTGGGGCCTATCAGAGCTGAGTCCCCAGACTCAGAGCCTCAGCAGCCTGGCAGGGGTGAGTGGGAGGTTATGGGGGGCTGGCAGGGGGGAGACTGCCACTGGTGGGGGTACTGGCCCTCATTTCAGTGCTCTGGCTCCCCAAATCACTCCGTTTCAGTGCTCAGTGGCCCCCAACCCAAAATCACTCTGTCCCTTGCTATGCATCCTACAGTAAGGCTTCTTCATTCCTACACCAGCTGCACTAGTATTCCACAGGCCCTGTGTTTAGCTTAGCAAAAAGAAGACTAAGGGGAGAATTGATACCAGACTTCCAATATCTACATTATTGTATATTAAGGCGTCATTCCTTGCACCTGTAGTAATGCTGCACTGGAACACAATTAAGGAACAGCCTTGAGGGAATGCACCCTTTCTGCTAACGCACAGCTGCCTTCTCACACAACATTCCTACCACTCAGGATTTAAATCCCCCATTCCTTCATTCCTACACCAGCCGGCCCAAGCCCCCCCTCCCCCAAGCCGGCCCCAGGAGGCCTCCCCCAGAAGGCCCCAGGAGGCCTGAGCTGGCCCAACCCACCCCCAATCCGGCCCCAGTAGGCCCAACCCCCTCCAGCCGGTCTGAGCCGGCCCAAGCCCCCCCCCAGGAGAGAGCGAGAAGGGGCCAGAGGATGTGAGGGGGGGGGGACTCGGGGAGGCCGAGCCAGCCTCCCCGAGTCCCCCCCCCAATCCCGACCCAACCCGACAGGGGGTCGGGACCGACAATTTAAAACAACAACAAACAAACAAAAAAAAGACCGTGAGACCGGCCCTCCCAACCAGCCCGGCCTACCTGGAATCCTCCCCATGGGTTCAATGGCCAATCTTCCCCTGCCTGTGGTCAATTGCAGACTGCGAAGCCAGTGGTCTAAGGAAAAGAGGGATGGTGATTGGGCAGGCTGGCTGCTAGTCCAAGCCTCTCCACCCCTGGCGCCAGGAAGTCTGCTCCTCAGCTGCCCCCCACTCCCTGGGCCTGCCAGCCAGGTTTTTCCCATCCAAATGCATCCGAACCCATCCGAACGCGGACAAACTGTTTTGGGCTTTGGGCGTTTGGTTCGGCCCTCCGAACTGGCTGAGTTCGGTTCAAACACCAAACGTCCGAACCGCGTTCGCACATCCTTAGTGGATCTAACTCTGTTTCCAGTGTTAAAAATCTATCCCAGGCTACTTGTTATTTTGTCCTGTATGTTATGCAGAAAATAGACTATCAACAAGTGCATTACAATCTTTTGGTGAATCTCAAATGGAACATCAGAACTTTATATTGTCATGAGACAATTCTAAGTTGACAAGCTGTCTGGAATTTTTGACCTGATTTCATTTGCTCTCCAAGTGTCATATTCTCCCACACAAGGCTTGTTATATCACACTAGCCTTTCTTAATTTGGGCCAAAGTCGAGAGTGGAATAGGTATGAATGTCACCAATAGCTGAGGGTAGAGGAAGGGCAAACAATCTGCAGTGTCCATAGCTGGTTTCTGCAAGCCATGCCTGGTTCTGCAGACCTTTGTTTATGGGATGGCATGTGAAAGACTGATCCTCTCTTGAAATGTGCGCAGAGATCTTCTGGAACAATATACGTGTTAAACTAAAGAGCTAGAAGTTACATTTTAAAGCCTTCTCTTCAAATCACAAATCTCTAGTTCCAGCAATTAAGGAACTTTATCAGCTACAGCAGGAGCATAAAAATTAGCAGAGGGAACAGGTCCCTTTCCTCCAAAGTCTAAGGTTCAAGGGAGTAATTCTCCTCCCCATTTTAACATGATTGGAGGGTAAGAGGGAAGAGATTTTGGGGTGAGGTCAAGGGGCTTCCCATGGATGCCAGGGAGGGGGCAAGGAAGCACCTGCCCTCCCGTGATGTCATGTGGCTCGGCTCCCCCTAAAGGGTACGGCCGCTCACATCAACAAAGGGCAGAGTAAGCTGACTTTCTTGATTCTTTATGACCTGGCTAGGCCCTTCAAAGTGGTGTGATGTCACAATGCTCTGAAGGGGCATGGCCATGTCAGAAATGGGGTGGGGAAACCCCTTCACCCTGCCTCTTTTCAACCTGGTTCCATCCCCACCTCCATAAACACTGTGGTGGCACCAGGGCCAGTAAAGATAAAATGTGGGGTTCCTGGTGGCCACAGTCTGCCCCCTCGGGGGCACCCTCTGCAGGGCTCTAGAGGTGGTCCTGACTGGGGCTCTGCAGGGAGGGAGTGGGAGCCCTGCCCTAAGGAATACAGGGGCCACTGGGGGACCCCTTGAGGTAGAGAAAATAGTGGGGCCCGGGTCAGCAACCCCGGGTTGCCCTCTGATAGTGCCACCCTTATCTTGGAGAGATGATGTGTTGAGAGACCCAGCCTGATGAGAAGAATCACCCAGGGGTCCAAGGAGACACAGTAGTAAAGATGAAGGTTTGTGATTAAAGGATACAGGATGAGACATCTAGATTAGATGTCAATCACAGCCAGACGTTTTTCGATTCTATCTGGTCACTTCCCTGTTCCATGTGTGCATGTTCAACAATATCACACAGTCTAGACAGAAGCATTCCCCTTTTACATAGACACAACAAAGTAACCTCATCCACAGCCTGTGAATGGAAAGGCCTTGGATATAGCTGGAAGTGTTTAACCTTATCTGGCACTGTAAGACCCTGCCTCCAGGCAACCTTATCTGTTTGTTTGGGCCTTGCTGAGGCCCTGTTATCTGGCTTGATTGGAAAAGTGGCTTGGACTGGATCATTACTATTTCACAGATCTGATCCTTTCTATTCCTACACCTTAGCTGCCCTTCCTCACTTTGGCTCTTTTTGCTTCACAGGTAGTTCTGCAGGAAGTACTGATAACTATGGATGCTCGGCTGGAAATTCAGGGGTGATAATCTGTTTGTGATATTTGTGTGCATCGGTAGTTAAAAGTGCAGAGGAGAAAAAAATGTGGATTAATGGCAGCTTTAATCAAATGTGTTTGAAATTTCCAATGAGCTCCACTGAGTTAATCATGTTTTGAGAAATGACTGTTCAGATACCCAGCAGTAGCCACACCATGGGCCACTGGCTATTGTACAGCTACAGGCCTAAGTAAATCAGAAATACTGAAGTAGATCTAGGTCTCAGCTTTCCTCTTGGAGTGGATCCAGGATGAGACATCTAGATTAGGTATAGCAGCGTAGGGTTGCTATATGTGCACATTTTTCCAGGACACTTACGAAAAATACATGTTGCAGGGCCTGCATCCCGGGCCTGCCATAAGAGCTGCAAAACCTGGCTGTTCCGTCAGGCATTTGGTGAGGGGGAGGGTTCGGGAGGGATGGGGAATAGGGCTGTAGCGGAATGTCGCAGCGGTAGCTATTTCCGCCGGAAACAGCGTTTCCGCAATTAGTGGTACGGCATGGCAGAAGCTTTCATTCTGCTAGTTTCATTCTGCTATTCCGCGGTTCCGCTTATTTAATTCCGCTACTTCCACAGGCTTCGCAGAATAGTGGAAACATGACATTTTCACTACTTCCGCCATTCTGCCAGCGCCACAAAATAGCGGAACAGCGGTTTTCCGCAATTTTTCCACAGTTTCTGCAATTTTTCAGCAATTCCGCAATTTGCAGAATGCCGGCGGAATTAGCAGAATGTCCGCAGAAAAGTCGCGGTGTGGCGCGGGCAATTCCGAAATGGCGGAATGGAATCGCGGCACGGTAACAGCTGCTGCCGCATCAATCCTAATGGGGAAGGGGGTGTTATTGGTTTGTATTTTAGTTTGTATTTTAGGCTCTGTTGTTTCTATTATGAAAATTGTATTATATGGTTTTATATTGTTGTTAGCCACTCTGAGCTGCCTTTGGCGGGGAGAGCGGGGTATAAAATTGGTTACATAAAATAAATATATAAATATTTTTTATAAGTGTCCTGGGAAAATGTGCCTATACGGCAAACCTAATTACTCTTTGAGTTTCAAATAGCAGCGGCCACCTTTTGTATCCTGCCCCTCTGTATCCAAGACACTGGAGACACGCTTTAGCTATAATAAGGATCTTTATTTCCAACCCCATACAGAATGTCTGCCGTCTTGCTCCGCTCTCGCTCTCTCCTTTGTCCTCCCTCCTGCCCCTCCTCCTTCTCTCTCCCATCTCCCTTGCAGCCTAGGCCACAGGAGCCTCCAGGGGACAAACTTACAAACTGAAACTAAATTGATAACTAGCAACTAACTGATACAACACATCCCTCTCCTTTAGAACAAAATAACACTGATCTTTCTTATCATTTAATTTCTGTAACGAAGTCTTCAAATCTTTTTGGTAGCTTAATTTGCCTCACGCTGCTCCTAACCCTTGGGCCATTAGGATCTGGACTGAATGGTGGCTCATCTTCTTGTACTGGGGATTGTCTGTCACCATCATCAATATCATCTAAGATCGCAGAGTCCAGGGTGAAATCAAGCTTCTTGTTTACACCTCCAGTGGTATGCGCTCAGGAAAGCCTTGAAATATTCCATTTCCTACCATCACTCAGCATGGCTCAGACCCCTCAGATTTCTGCTGTCTGCAGAGGATCTGAATATCACGACCGTCCTTTTCTGACCTAGTATGGTAGTTTTACACAAACAAAATCTCCTGTGTGAAATGTGTGTGAACTGGCACCTTTCTTCCACACACTGTTTATATTTTTCTTGTTTGTTCTTAACTCGTTCATGAATAGCAGCTTTAGTAGGTTTGGGTGGCAAGGAAGAACATGCAAGTTCTCACCATGTAGTGAGCTTAGTATTAGCTTTACATCCTCTTAATAATAATTCAAAGGGTGATATCCCTGTAGTTGAGTGTGGAGTAGTGCTGTAAGTAAATAGGGTGTCACTTAGTGCTTCTTTCCATGGCTGTTGCAAATTAGTGAGTTGTAAGATTTCCTTCACCCATCTATTCATCCTCCCGACTAAACCCCTTCCTCTTGGATGATACAAGGAAACTTTCTTGTGCCCAATTCCATTGCTACGAAGGTACCACTGCATTTTGGTAGAGATTAGTTGCAGCCCATTGTTAGTGACTCTTTGGAAATTCCCTCCCTTACAAAAAATGATGACATGAATCTGATCAGTCTTTCAGTGGTAATCTTTTCAGAAAATGAAATTGCAGGCCACTTGGAATAATAGTCTGCCACCATTATGGCATATCTTTGCATGACCGGCAGTTCTCTGAATGGTCCCATTATGTCAAGAGCCGATTTCTGTTGGGATAAGTCACTGGTGTTAATGAGGTAATAAAGCTCTTCTGTGATTTATCACACGTGGCACAAGAAATGCAATTCCTAATTGCTTCTTCAACTTGTTTGTCCATTCTTAGCCCCCAGATGTCTTGTCTCAGTTATCTTTTAGACTCATTCCTAGATGCTCTTCATGGGCTAAACAAATTATTTTTTCTTGTTGAGAAACAGGCACCACAAGATGATCCTTCCTCAAAATCCAGTCATTGATGAGGGACAGTTCACTGGATACTTGTCTTTCAGATGGTCAGGTATAATTTTCTTGATGCAAGGCCATCCTTCAACTACGTAAGTCTTTATCTCATTAAGCATCTTCACTTGTAGATACTGTCCATTCTGAAGATGTAGTCACTCCTTGGATGGTTGCAGCTACTTGTGCAATGACAATTTCTCCATCCTCTTCTTCCATGGTGTCGTCCTGGCATGAAGTAGGTAGCCAAAACAAGCAATCTGCAGTAGTATTCTTGGTACCTGGAAAAAACTCTGTCTGGAAATCAAAGTCCATTAGTTTAGTTGCCCATCTGGCTATCCTCGGTGTTGCTCGATCTGAACCTCGGGTGGTAAACACAGTGCCGAGAGAGGCTTCCGATCAGATTTTAAGATGAACTTTCTTCCCCACAAATAAGTTCTAAAGTGTCGTACTGCCCAGAAACATGCCAGAATATCCTTCTCAATGACAGAAAGTATTCTTTTTTTCCCCTCTGGATCAATCAATGTTCTGGAGGCAAATGCTATAGTGACTTATCAACCACTTTTAGTTGGGTCAAGGCAGCACCCAGGCCATATTCAGAAGCATCTGTTGTGACAACAATTTGTCTCTCTATATCAAAAGTACTGACAGTTGGGTTCTCAGAAATTTCTTGCTGGATTTTATGAAAACTGTTTCTGCACAACTGATCCCATGTCTCTTTTTATGAGGTGACACAGAGGAGCTACCTTCAGGGCAAAGTTTTAAACAAACTTTGAATAATACTCACATATTCTGACGAAGAATTGAAGTTTTTTGTTGTTGTCTGGCTCTGGTGCTTCACAAATGACTTTCACCAGGTCTTGTTTTGGCAGGATGCCTTTCTGAGAGATAGTATGTCCCAAATAGGTCACTGAATCTGTATGGAATTGACATTTCTTCTCGCTGAAGGTAAGTCCATGTTGGAGAAGTTTTTCTGAAACTTCCTTTAAAATGGTATTACGTTCCACTTCTTTCTTACCATAAACTAAAATGTCATCTTGGAAATATGTAATGCCTCTCGTTTCTCCAAAAATCACATGCATTATTCTTTGGAACACAGATGTGTCCGAGGCCAATATGGCATATGTTTTAATTGAAACAGACCCTCTGGAGTGATGACGGCTGTGTACTTGCAAGAGCCCTCAACTAAAGGGATGACAAACTGAAGACGTGTCTAAAGTTCAAAGACACTAGCCTCTTTCAAAGCAAGCAGAATTTCATTTATGTTTGGTAGGGGATGACAAACAACAACAATGTTAGAATTCAGATCTCTCAGGTCTACACACATACAAATGGTTCTGTTTGGTTTCCGGGCAAGGACAATAGGGGAAACCCATTCTGAAGAGTTAACAGGTTCAATGATATTGACTTTGCATAGTTCTGAGATCTCCTCCCTGAGTGGTTGCTGCAATGCTGTGGGTACATTTCTTACTTTATGTTGTGCAGGCACTGAATTTGCTCTCAGTTGGATTTTATGTTTGAAATGTTTTTCAAGACCAGAAGCGTCAGCAAAAACATCTGAAAATTCAGCAATGGTAGCAGCATATGGTCTATCAGTCATTTGCAACACGGGTTCTGCATTGTTGGGATCCAGTATCATCTGAAGGTCTCACTGATGGTCCCATCCCAGTATTGAAACTCCCTTTTGTGCAACCTAGGACACTTTTAGATGTGCTGTTGTGCTCGCGGATTTAATAATCCATCTAAACGCCACCCATGCCCCTTTTCCAAAAGTAGATTATTTAAATCCATGAGTACACCAGCACGTCTAAAAGCACCCATACACTTTCCCTTGGGCTGTGACACCTTTCTACTCTAGAACGGCAGTAAAATATCCCTCGATTGAGATGGGGGAACCCCCATATTCTCCTGGGTGTCTGTCTGGAGGATGCAAATCAGGATTCAGCCTGGCAAAGAGAACATTGTAAAGTTGACCAGGGATAATAGTGTAAGGTGAGCTAGAATCAGTTAGCATTCTCAACTGGTGGACATTGATATGAACATTGCAGTGTGGAGAGGCTTGATGATCTCGTCACGCTCAGAACATTGTCAAAATCTGGTTCATTCTTCTCATCATCGGAGAGAGCTTCTGCCACAAAGACAGTAGACTTACAGACTTTGGCAAAGTGGCTGTTTTTGTTGCAAGTTGCTTTTCTCGCTGGACACCTCTGAAAATCAGATTTGTGGCTGGGGGGGTCACCATAACGGTAGCACTGGTAGCTCTTTTGCACTTGAGGTGGACCTGGCTTTGGAGATGTTAGCTGGGAGGTTTTGCATAGTGGGTGTTTGGACTGAACTGCATTCATGTCTGCAGATTGGGTAACATGTGGCATCAAGAATTGGTACAGTGGATGCACTTTCTACTCTCCGAGCAATTTCTGTGGTTTTGTCCAGCATAAGCCCTCTCTCCATGAGAAGTCTCTCATGAATTTTGTGACTACTCATCTTCATGACTATTTGATCTCTAATCATCTCCTCTGTGAAGTTGGCAAATTCACAGGTAGCACTCAGTGCATGCAATGAAGTGAACAATTGGCTCATGGGGCATTTGGATACAGGAATAAAACTTGCAACGTTCTGCAGCTACATTTAGGAGAGGATTAAAATGGTCATCCAGAGCTTGAAGGGCAGCATCATGTGGGGTCGCATTCTCTGCCAAGGTGGTAGGAGAGGAAAGATATTGGAAGATGCGTTGGCTTTCAGGGCCCAGGTACTGAAGCAGCAAGGCTTTCTGCTTTGCTGGGGTGAGATCAGGAGTATCTATAGCAAGCAGGTAATTGGAGAAATAAGATTCCATTGTTTCTAAGCAAGGGGAGAGTCTCTTGGAGTGAGTAAGAAGAAAGGGGGTGCCTTGATGTGCGTCACAACAGTGTAGATGGTACCAAAATTGTAGGGAGATACAGGAACTAGGCTGGAAAGGAGACTGTACCTTTAACTTGTTTCCCTGGGAATGGTAGGCAGCACCAGCAAACAGTAGCACTCCTGCAGGTTCATGTATCTTATTTTCCCAGTTATGCAGACAAGTAGCAGAGAGCAGTAAAAGCAGAACTCCCAAAGTTGTCAGAAGCAGTAAACGTGAATGCCACCTTCATCACCAATTTGTTTTGTATCATTCCCCTCTTTATCCAAGACACTGGAGACACGCTTTAGCTAGAACGAGGATCTTTATTTCCAACCTCATAGAGAGTCTCTGACATCTTGCTCCCCCTTCTCTCTTTCTCCTGTGTCCTCCTCCTGCACCTCCTCCTCCTCCTTTCTCCCATCTCTCCTGCAGCCCAGGCTACAGGAGCCTCCAGGGTACAAACTTACAAACTGAAACTAATACCATATTTGCACCTGATGCCTGGTGCTGTTAAAATGAGATGCAGGCAAAGACGTGGCAGCGGGGAGGAGCCCGATGCCGGCAGTAGTGCCAGTGCAAACGGAGTTCTGTCACATTGAATGGGATTCTACCGCAGCTTTGCTCACGCATGACAGGGCTGGATTTTGCGACCTGTCATGCACGAAGCTAGCTGCAGCGGATGCCGGTTTGCTCCAAAGCTACTGCCGGCATTGAACTCCTCCCCACTACCACATCTTTGCCTGCACATCATTTTAACAGCACCAGGTGTCAGTTGTGAATGAATACGGTATAAATTGATAACTAGTAGCTAACTGAATACAACACCGTCCAAACTGAAATGATCTAAGGCACTGGGCCCCAAGCTTTTTGCCTGTATGACCCCATTTTGAGATTTAAATATCATTCTGTGACCCCAGACAACAAAGTACAGTTCAACCTTGATATAATGCCCCATTACCACATTATAAAACAGGGATCCAGGCTCACAGTATTTTTCCCATTGGTGGCATGGGGAAATGCAAAACAAAACTGAGATTTAATGAAGCTGCCCAAAGGGAACCCTCTGCTAGTAGGGAGGGGGGTGGGGGTGGAGGGCGAGGAGTGAAGGACTGTGCAGAATATACCCAGGCAGCCTTTGCCCAGCTGAGGGCGATGGCTACAACTTCTTATTCCAGCTGCCACTTTGCCTTTGCTCTCTGGCAAAATAGCTGCTTTTCTGCCCCCACTCTCCTTCCCCCCAGGGAGCAGCTGCCTGCCCTGGCTGGCTGGGGGTTCAGGGTGGGGGAGGGAGGAACAACAAGGGTGGTGGTGGAATCAAGGGCAAAGCCCAGGGAGCAGCGGCTGCAGCAGGAATAAAAGCCACAGCTGCCTCCTCTGGCTGACTGGGGTTCCAGGGCTGGGGAGGGAGGGACAGCAGCTAGTGTGCAGGGGGACAAAAACCAAGCCTGGACTGTAGTGGCTGCAGCAGCCACCTGCCAATGTGTTGCACTACCAGTGCAGTGCTGTTGACTATTTTATTTGTAATGGAGCCATGGGGTATTAACAAACGAGCTGGGAGCCGCCTTGACCAGGCCCCACAAGGACCCCAGCAGTCAGTCTGGTGATTCCCTCAGCTGTGATCTGCCCATGTGCTGCCCTCTGCCCTCCACTACGGAGTTACGGTTGCTCCCGCGACTGCACTAGGCTGAGACTGCAAATTGGTGGTGGTGAATGCAGCCCACCCTGTGCCTCTCTCATCAGACAGGAGATGGCCCCAAGGTAGCGCATTGCCCCAGTTCAGGTTACATTACCACACATGGCGTGCTCCACCTTTCTGAGGATGATGCCTTGTGGGGCAGTCCCGGCGCAACCTGGGCAAACATCTGGCGGGCACCCTGCGCATGACCAGGTAACTCGAAACAATGGTGGGGTCAATGGGGATTCTGGATCGGCCCCTGCGGTCATCCAGGGATGCCCTGCTTGAGGTCCCCCACGTGTTCTGGGGGGCTATGCAGGGGAGGGCATTCTCGGTGGCTGCGCCTCGGCTGTGGATCTCCCTTCCAGTGGAGGCCCGGTTGGACTTGGATCTCCCCACCTTTCGAAGAAATTGTAAGACCTGGCTGTTCCGCCAGGCATTTGATGGAGGAGATGGGTGAGTGGGTAGGGGGAATGGGTTAAGGTGGGGTGGGGGGATATTTTTATCCTCTTTTAATGTGTTCTTAATCCTATCGTTGTTTGATTTTACTGATTGATTGAAACAAAACAAAACAAAACAAATAAATAAATGTGGGTACTGCACTATAAACAAGTGTGTTATAATGATGTACATTATAATGATAAACTGAATATCAGTGGGGTTACAACTCCATCTACATATGTTAAGACCGCACTTGGTGTCCTAAACCAGTTTGGGGTTCTTTGACTTATGGGTATCAGATTCACAGAAGATGCTCTACCTTACGAGTTGCTTCCACAAATAGATGCACACTGGGGGGAGGAAGGCCAGTTTTGCACATGCCCAAGAGAAGTGCATGGAACTGCTTTCTAAAGAAGACAGCAGCTGCACCCTTTGCAGCCCAATCAAAATTTTAAACTATTTGTCTTAATTAAACAGAGGCACAGGGAGATGGGTTTGGGTTTGTTCTTATTTATAGCCTGTCAGAGGGAACATTATCACAACACCCACCCAGTCTCCTTCACTGAGTGGGAGAGGAATGCATTTATTTATTTGGATTTCTAGGCTAAGGGTAGGTAACAACATTATATAGTATAACTGTGTATGTGTGTGTGCGCATGCGTGTGCGTAATTAATTTGTTTTCCCCAGCCCCAAGTCTATAGGGATGCATTGCTTCTTGAACTGGATAAGTCGAATTCTGAATCCCAATAACCCTCATGTAGGTGCATTATTCTGCATCACCGAAATACTCTCTTCATGCACATCTGTAGGCCAGGGAATTTCTACAATATCCATCACAAACTGCATTTACACAGCAATGAAATCATAGCATATGGAAAAGAGACGATATAATATTTTTGGCTGGAAGTTATGTCTAGCTCAGGGCTGGACTTTAGCACTCCCCCCGAGCTCTGGTGTGCGGGCAGGCAGGCTAGCGTCTGAGGCCAGGAGGGAGACAATGGCGGCGCACAGCACAAAAGCAGAGCCTCTTCCTTTGTGCTTGGCGCCACTGCATGTTTGCAGGGTGTTCGGGGGCAGAATGGGGCTTCTCCAGGTGGGGATGGACCGGAGGGAGATGTCATCCCTCCTTCCAGACTGCAGGAGGCATGGATGAAATAGTACAGTTGTGGCGGGGGGAGGGGGCGCTGTGATTGGATGGGCTGAGTACAGACCCAACCCCCAAAAATCTCCCCCCCCCCAAAAAAAATAATCAGATGCCCTAGGCTGTTGCCTATGTTGCCTGCCCCTAAGTCCGTCCCTAGTCCAGCCATACTTTCCTTTGGGTACTGCATGACCTATCAAGCTACTCCAGAGAAAACAAGCAAAAAACCAACCTCCACCATAGTATATGTATGGTTTTCTGCTCTCCCCAATCTCTTCTTTGTTTTTTATACATCCTGTATTTTGGGAAGAAGATCTCATCTTAGCAGCCCATTGCCATAAGCTTCAGTAGGAGTATGACAAACGCTTTGATGATTAAATGCAGAAAGACGAGTAGATGAGGAACTAGCAGATCTTCTGACATGAGCCCGATTAAACCAAAAAGCCCCATGGAGCTTTATCTGGAGCCATAAAGAAACATAAAAAAACCATAAAGAAAAGGGGAAATGAACAAAGGATAAAAATGGCCCCAGCCAGAGTCCATAGAGTTCTCAGATTTAAATCGGGCTCAAGACAGAAGATCTGCTAATTCCTCATCTATTTGTCTTTCTGTTTGATCATTGAAGCACTTGCCATTGAACCAGCCCTATGACGTGATCTGAAAGAGACAAAGGCAAAGTAGTTAAAATGATCTTTTATTGGACCATCTTCTGTTGGTGAGAACGTGCAAGCTTTTGGGCCACAAAGGGCCCTTCCTCAGCCATGTAGCATAGCCGATCAGAAATATATACACTGAGCAAATGAGACACAAAAAAGACACTGTCCTTTTAGCTTACACAGATGAACTTCTGTGGCTTGCCAAAGCCTTTCCACAGCGACGCCATGTTGTGATTAACAGATACTTCAAAGTAATTGGGTCTTACTTCACTTTTACGTTGGAAGTGTTCACACACAAACAGAGCACTACACCGAAGCTATTGAGTATGAAGAGACGTATATACTCCTGAAAATGAGCGCATGCATCCCTTTACTGGTTTCATCAAAGCAACACATTTACAGTGAAGCAACTATCACGTCAAGTATCATTCTGTTGTGCCAGGACCATTAGGGGGAGATTGAGGCGTACCTACTACTTCAGTTTAGAGCTGCAGTGTGAACTCTACCAAAAGTGGAGTAGTTACTATGCTGTGACTACATCACACACAGTAGTTACTCTGAGTATTAACAAATAACATAGTACCCACCCTATCGTAGAGTTGTGCACTAGGGACCCATGTCATTCATTTTCTTTTTTTTTTCTTTATTTAAATCATTTTTTTCAGTTTTGTAAATATTTACATTTCATTTTTGGTTTTGCATTCATTTTAGATTTCCATTGGTTTCAATAGAAAACACATTTTCAGCTGTACCTTTTTTGTCTTTCAGTATATGTAGATGAAACATGGAGAGACTGTACATCCAATGGAAAGCCTTGTTTGTACCACATTTCAAAACGATTGGATAAAGGAATCCAATTTTATAAGCTGTTGACATTTGTTGTTTTG
>QEPC01014905.1:1879931-1928607 GCA_003113815.1 Sphenodon punctatus | reverse complement strand
GGGGGGGGGGGGGGGGGGGGGGGGGGGGCAAGAGTCCCCTCATTAGGATTGCCATATAAGCAAATTTTTCCAGGACACTTATGAAAAATACATGTCGCGGGGCCTGCATTGGCACCTAAGGCGTATTTTTCATAAGTGGCCTGAAAAAAAATTGCTTATATGGCAATCCTACCCTCCATGCCTCCTTGGGGCCTACTCCTACCCTCCATGCCTTCTTCTCCGAGCAGAGGGCAGCAATATTTCTGCTCAGCATATGCAGACATAAGCAGCGACAGACACTGTGTATAACAGTGGAATTTCTGTTAAAACAATGATAAGGCACACGCTGCAATCGATGTAATCCTCTCCCAGAAGAAAAGTACCCGATAGAAAACCATCAGGCTGAAAGCGTACCACGATGATGAATACAAATGCAGTGGGGTTAAGCATAGCCAGGCCTTGAGAGATTTAAATTATAAAGCTGTGTTTTATTTCTCCAAGCTAGTCTCAAGCTGTTTTCAAAATGTATGTGTCACTTCATTTTCACTTCTTTGTACTGCTTTCTGCTGGGAGGTATCTCCTTTTCCAGTTGAAGCTGAGCTTACGGTAAATCAATTTGAGCTAAACTCATTCCCAGAATTAGTGCCAAAATACTTAGCTAATATTGTCTTCATCAAAAGAGATCACTGGAGAGTGATCCTAGTAATTCTTTGTAGAGGTATTAGGATATAAAAGTATTAAGCAGCAATTACATATTATCCAGTATGCAAATTGCTGCAATTTGCATTTATGAATAAGGTATATCTTTATAGCAAAAATGTGCAGCCCCTTTTTAATTGAGCAGGTATTATAAACTGCCTGGGATTGCATGGTTCTTAAATTTTTATCATAGAGAATTTAAATATTTGGAATGGCATCAGAGACCATCTAGCAGCGGTACCTGTTCAAAGCACTGCACGGAATTTTAAAACCCACCGTTTCTTATGGCTTTTGGAGGGAGCTAGGTGGCTTAGGAATAAGAGTTATAAGATGATAATGGGTCTGCTCATATACAAAGCGGTGTTAATATGCTACCCTGCATGGCCACCCAGGAGCCACAGATCTGACCGCCCATCTAAAGGTGGAGCAGCTGGATGCGCGCTCCCATGAGCCAAGGAGCACCCACTCATGGCCACGCGCAGAGCACTGCCAGGAAATCCGGAGTGGTCCATGCAGGGCCAGTCAAATGTAGGATGGCCACTTCCATGGCCTGGGTAGCCATGCTGGAAGCCACTTGTTTGAATTGCTCCCCACTTACCCCACCTGTGTGGATGCTCAGTGACAGAGCCATGCTGCGGGGCCATGGACACCCCCCCTCTCAATTGGCTTGCTCAGTTGAAAACATCCATGGTCTATACATTATTTTATCAATATAATAAAGCAACATCTTGGTTTGTAGGACAAAATGAAATGCTTTTCATTTGTCCTGATTCTGTAAAAAAACAAACACAAAAAAACCAACACACACACAAAAAAAACCCAGAACAATTTTGCAGATGTGTATATTTACAAACCAGGCCCTTCATTCTGCATTTCTTTCCCTGCATTACAACCATTTGAACCACTGCTAGAAGCTTATAGATAGTAGGCCCGATCCTAAAACTACTGAAGATAAATGTAAAGACTGGGTGATTTCAGACGTGACAAATCCAAGATTCACCACGGCCCGCGTTTGACTGTGGTGAACGTCTGTTTGCTACCCGCCAGATGTTCATCAAAGTCAAACGCAGAACGCGTTTGCATTCATCACACTTCTGGACCCAAGGACGCAAGCGGGTCCAGAAGCGTGGTGAATGGCCACCACGGCAGGGGTGAATGAAATGTAACTTCTGTTCACTCACCCCTGCCGGTGGTAGAATCCATTCCCCCCCCCCCCCGAACGCGTGGCGAGTGCGGCCGAATTGGCCGCCCTTGCTGCCCGTCCGGTGGGGGCAGGGGGGAGGGCCGTTGTGCAACGCAGGGGGCAGGGCCGTGCGGCACCACGCTGCGCCGCCCGGCCTGCCCTCTCCGGGAGCTATGGTTTCCCATCAGACATTACGACGGGCCCCATTCACAACGGGCTGTGGTTTGCCGGTCCCCACGGTCTGGGGTGGAGTGGTGCACGTCTGTTGGCGCGCCCCTTCACCCCGGGCCGTGGTCCGAACCACCCCACGGCCCATGGTGAATGGGGCCCGGCGTAACATCTGAAATCACCATGTAACAGTAAAAGCTGTTCGTGGCAATGCAAAAAGTTGCTTAGGGAGGTTGTAGGCTCTTCATTGCAGGAGATTTTCAGAGAGGCTGGACAGTCACCTGTCAGGGATGTTGTGCTGTAGTCATCCAGCACCCAAGCAGGGAGTTGGACTAGATGGCCCTCGAGGTCTCTTCCAACTGCAAGGTTCTGTGAGTTTTGGGTCTGTCCCACAGTGAATCTGCTACCCCAGTGCTGAAAACATGGCCTGTCAGAAGGGGAAAGTGATCTCTTCTTTCATGGAAAACGGTTCCCACCCACCCCACCCCACAGTAATTCTATGAGCTGTGCTGACTATGAGCCTTATTCCATCTGTGATTTATTGAGAAAATTCCCCTTTTGTGACAAGAGGAACTTTGTCTTTGGAAAAGTAGCCATTATAGTTAATGGCTATTTAAAATGCACAACTCTTTTAAATGAAAATGAAATGAAAATGAAATTAACAGAATGTTGTACCACATGGCTACAGTATCACAAAAGACAGGCTACAGTGTGTGTGTGTGTGTGTGGGGGGGAAATCACCACAGTTTGGGGGGGCGGGGGGGCAGGACATACCCAGGCTTTCTAAACTAGTAGAATGCTCTTAACCAGATGGAACTCTCTCAGATAACCAAACAAAGGCTTCCACCTGAGAGTTCCTAGAGTAGAAAGTTGCCCGCTCCTCCCCTACAGCTGTTAGGAACAAGGTTTGTCCTGAGCCCTGCTTGTGGGGGTCAATATTAAATAACAAAGCCATTTGTATTCAGAAAGCTCTTTCAACATGGGGAAGAGGAGGTTGGTTCCATTGAAAGATGCTAAAGATTAACTTCTCAGGGTTTTGTTTCCCTTTTTCGGAATTGCCTCCGCTCGCCCCTCCGGTACGGGGGTTGAGGGTGGCAGGCCCTTTGCCGCGCCCGCTTGACGGGGAGCAGGACAACTGGGAGGTTTTTCCCACCGCCGGGGTTGCAGCAGCCACGGCGGCGGGAAGAGTTGAGGTGCGCTAGAGTGATCCCAGCCGGGGTTGCTAGGCAACCCTGGACGGCAACTAGGAATGCAGGCGCTGCGTGGACTCCACCCGGTGAGTGGCGCCTGTACAATCTGAGGAACCCAGCTCTGGCTTCACTTCGAGCCGGAGCTGCACCGAAACGGCACCGGGGTGCATCCCCGTAAGATCGACTGTACCCGGAAGACAGTTAACCGGGATGTGGGGCGATGGCTGACCTTGATGGGTGGAAGCCAGGTAGATACCCGGGCTTTGACACACACATGTCCAGCCCTGTATAGGCTGGACGGTGTTCACCTGTCACCAGAGGGTAATGACCTGTACCTGGAGGCCCTAAAAGAGGCATTGGTCTCTATATTAGATTAGTTATTAGGTGGGGTGGGGGTTGGGTTCGTCCGGGTACCCCGGCGACCCCTTAGTGGCAGGGGTCCAGTACAGTAAGTTAATTTAGGTTATAGGGATCATAAGAAAGAGTCATCTCCTTAAGAGATGGGGAGGCCCACCCGCAGTAAAGCAGGGTATTGCAAATGGCGGGGCCGCCTCCCTGGGAAGGGTGTCAAGCGAGGATGGTAGGGACACGTATGGTCCCCCGTCTGTAGGCACCTTTACCCCTACTCGTACATCAAATGTGTGAGTCCCCTTTGCCTGCGGCTTGGGCTGCTGAGAAGGGGAAGCGCGATGTTCAAGCTTGGGGTGGTAAACAAGGGTACATCGAAACCACCCCTGTTGTTGTTAGGTTTTGTTACAAGGTCAATGTTCAAGTACTGGACCCACATCGCACTAGGCGATTTGCCCCCACCCATTTGTTAATGTAATTCTGATTTGAATAAAGAGCGCGGCCGTTCAAAACCCAGCTCTTGTGTCCCGTCTCCTTCGGTGCGTCGGCAACATCCAAGAGCTAGATTGTTTGGGTCTATTTATTTTAAGTGTTTACACCTTATTTTAAACTGCTTAAGAATTATGTTGCATGCAGCCAGCAAGCACTCAGGTTGACTGATTTACAAAACTTTGACACTGGCTCAGGAGATCAATGCTTTGCCGTGTTCCCGCTGGCTGCCTTAAAGGAAAAATGATAAAACAAAATTTTTTAAAACCAACATCCGAGAGTAAGGAGGCACTCAGTAGAGATTCCGCACAAGGAAAGCCAAACAGGCACTGCCATGATTCTTTGTTACAGCAGCCAATCTAATGAGCAGTATTGGATGTGTGGTCATAGAGCTGCCAAAGCCTGGGAATGTCCTTCCTACCTGTAGCACAAAAACACATGCAAACCAGACATCATTACACCCCCAGCAGCCACAGTTATGAAAGAACCCTAAAACTATGATTAAATAAACGGAATAGAAAAGGGGGTGGGGACTGACAAAGACAGATAAGTAACAAAAGGTTAATAGTTTGGTTTCTGTCCAGATTAGCACCTAAAACTTACCCAGACATCTTCAGCCTGGAAATCTTATGACAAATGTCTCTCTTGAGGGGTTTGATATGCTTGGCTTATGGTTCCAAGCCAAAAATCCTGTCTGGACTGCTTCCCTTCTGATATTTTTAGCTCTCGGACCCAGACTGGAACACAGAAAAACACACTGTCCAAATAAGCTGAAAGACTTAATTCAGTTCAGGCTGAACAATATTCTAGAGAGGCTTATACAACCTAGGACAAGTCACTTCACTACTTTGTTTCTTAGTTGGCCCATAGTCTCGTTTTTTGTTTTTTTGTTTGTTTTTTATTAAAAGGGGGGGTAATTACATTTTCCCACCCCTCTGCTAATGCTTGAACACATCATTAGTTTCAAATGGTAAAGCCAATGAAAAGTACGGTGTTGTAATTTGCTATAGATTCATTTGTGAAGTGCAAAGACTTCCAGCCATCGGGGAAATCCACTGTAATTCATGGAAGAGTTTCTTTGGAGTTCCCTGGAATCCGTTCCATAGGTCACCAGGGTAGAAGTGTTCACACATCAGAAATGATTATCTGCAGTGAATCGCCATGTGCTGCTCTCCATCTCCTTATGGGCTTTCTTTACCCTGTGAAAATCGTGATGTTTGTGAGTGCCTTTTGAGAGCTATGGATGAAAATGGATATTAGCTATAGGTTTCCAAAAAGAAATATATATAAAAAATGCTAGACGACGATTGCTGGGAGAGGTTAATTAGAGCAGAAAAGGATTCTAAATCTTTTTGGCAGACTGTCACAGGTTCTGTTAGAGGGAGAAACACTCCTGCTAATGTCCTTTTAGACACTTTGGGCAAAACACTTTGGGCAAAACTGAAGATGATGGGGATGGATCCAACTTCGTTATGACTGATCAAAACGTATTAAAGAGGACACATCTGCCAGAGTTAGATATGGGATTAAGGGAGAAACAACACAACCATTTCCTACCGAACAAGGGGTATGTCACGGCTGCATCCTGGCTTCTGTTTTGTTCAATTTTTGGACGATTTGCAGCCCCTTCTGTTAAAAGACTGTTGCCACATACCCAAGTTGCTTGGTGGGGAAATCCCTTGCCTTCTCTATGCTAACAATGCAGTTCTTTTGTCGTACACAATGGTTGGACTACAAGGGTTAATTAATATTTTTTACGAACACTGCTTGAGTGAGTAATAACTTAGTGGTTAATGTGGTCAAGTCCAAGGCTATGGTTTTTGGGTCTAAGAGGACTCATAAGTGGTACGTAGATAAACTAATAGAGACAGTTGGGAAATTTACCTATCTTGGACTAACCTTTACTATTATTTTTTTATTTATTTCGGATACTTATAGGCCGCACCCTCCTGCACAAAAGGCAGGTTGGATATATCCCTCTGTATAAATACATTCACACAGACTGGACACAAGCACGATATCGGTCCATGATTTCCTGTCCCCACCACAGGGAGTCATTAACTAAATTAGTTTCAACCAATTAGATCTGATGGTGCAGAAGGGAAGGTGGGCCAAGGTCCCTTATAAATTAAGAATCTGCCTGTGTCCATTAGAAGAGGTGGAAGATATTATGGATTCACCCCTTGTATCAGTTACTTAGAGGTAGATATCTGATCCCTATTACCGATACGATAAAATTGTTTAGCCATTTTGAAAAAAACCCTAACTATCTGGTTACTTCAGAGCAGCTCCTTGAGAGTACTGAACGCATTAGTAACCTATGTAAACAGGAGCCAGGAAGTCATAAAATACGAAGTAGAGGTTTACTGCCTTATTCTATATTGAGGCTGAAAAATATGAAATTTAAAAAGGTATCTACCAAGAAATGGGTCTAAAGGCGTGGTTTAGAAAGGATGAATTAAGAGAGACAAACCTATGATTCCTTTGTGTATGGTACCAAAGGAATTACAGTTGATGTAAAACATTTTTTAGAACTTATATGGGAATGTGATTTATATTAAGTGTATGCTTATTTTTGTTTGTTCATTATGTATATTTATTTATTTTTACTTTGGCTTAACGCTGTAAATAAACTTGAGTTAGATATTTTTATATTGGCTTGGTAGGAGCAAGGCTTCTTGTGGGGGCAAAGGATCTGAACTTTTCTGGTACTACACATAGTTTGGCTTGGGCCTAGAAAGGGGGAAAGATTGGTTCTTTGTATTTCTAGAAACGAGCTTTATGAGGCTAAAGGTTGGATGAAGGGGGGGTGGGGGGAAGGAAGGCATCTTATTTTTCAGAACCAGCTTACCCATCCCACATTCAGCGTGATAAGAGACTAATTTACTCCTGATTCACAACACTTAGGGGGTCTTGTTCTTTCCAAACTCACAGAATTGTCATTTCTGTCAAAGAGACTTATGAGAGCGTAGATGCTGTGTTGGTCCCAAATGTAAAAGATGGAGACAACATAGTTCAAATGATGTCTTTTATTGGACCAACATCTGCTGGTGAGAATCTGCAAGTGTTTGAGCCACAAAGGGCCCTTCCTCAGGCATGTATTATAGCCAGGCAGTCAGAAATATAAACTGAACAAATGTAGAACAGGTCAATAGGAGGAATGACATGGGTGGGAATGGATAAGACAAGGTAATGGGTGTGTGTGAGAGAGAGATGCCAAACATTTAAAAACAGAGCTGTAGAAAATATGTACTAGTGTAGGAGACAAAAAAAATAAAAATAAGAAAGGTCTGTGTGCACAATGGAGACTTCTGCACATCTATGTAGGGGGCTGTGGGATGGTTGGGATTTTGGGGGGGAGGGGGTTGTATTTTGATGTTTTTATATCTGCTGTTAGCCACCCTGAGCCTTTACGGAAGGGTGGGATAAAAAATTTAAAATAAATAAAATATGGGGAGAAGAATAGACCCCTTGGGGTGGAATCATTTAACAAGCATTTGCCATCTGTGACCACAACTGTTGATTCCACTGCTGGAAAAAGGCAGTGCTGAGTTGCTGTTATGATTAAAACCACAACACGTGCGCATTAACAACGAGGTGTCACCATATTGCAATTGGCTTTGGGTGTGTTCTGCAATAGGAGGGCAAAAGCAACACTAGAGAAGCCCATTATTACTCCATCATTTCCAGGAGTGTGGTAAATATGCAATTGTCCCATCTGGGTGTGGATTCTTTTTTTATAAATGTGCCTCTTCAGTTGCCACATGGCAATTACCATGCTCCTTTGAGGAGGATATGCCTACAGCTGCTTTTGAAGATGCAAATGCTGTGTTTTAGATTCAGAACGCCTCTGAGCATGGACAATGCTCATCCAAAAGAAAAATGAAGCTTTTAAAGTTTCAAACAGTTCCTGGGATTCTCTCATCACAAGAAATTAAAAATGGACCTGAGAGGAAGGAAGGAAAGAAGAGAGTCTAAGATGTGTTTGGATATGATCAAAGGTTGTTTCTGCTTGCAGATTTCATACCATCCAGTCAACCAAGCCTGGGGCTGGGTGAGCACTTACTGCTCCATGAACATAGGATCTTGGAAATGAAAAGCAATGTTGGGTAATCTATTTTATGCAGAGGACAAGTAGTAGGTTTGTCTGAAACTAACAAGATGATAGCCCTAGGTAGGCATTTACTGCCTGTTTATTAGGTGTCTGCCAGATGTTTTCCCCCAACTGCCATATCCAACACCCACCATCCACTCGCAGTATAGTGCAGGGACATCATGGGCTCACCGCCAGGGTGAATTTGGGTTAATGTGCATGCACGTGGTTGCATCCCACCAGTTAGGTTGTGGACAGCCTCCTTGTGCCCAAGCCTGCCAGCACCATAAAGTCATGGGTGAAAAGCCTAGAGTTTTCCAAGGAGCAACCACTACCTGTCCCTCTCTCCAGTCCCATTCTCCTGCCGCCTTAAAAACCCACCACCACTTTTTCACTGTGACATTTTCTCACTGCAATCACTTCCGCTCTCAGCTTGGAAGCTGCGACCACTGGCTGACAACTCCCATGCCCATCCCCACCCTGGTGTGAGCATGGTTTGATGCAGACATGGACACCCTGACTCTCACGGCTCCAATTCAAGAGCCAGCTCAAGAGCCTACCTTTGTTTGGTGGAGTATTCCCCCCCCCCGCGACAGAGAATGGAAAGTGAATGTACCTGTTGGGGGGAGACTTGCCGTTACACAGCCGCAAGATAACGGTTTCTGTTTGTCATCCAACTGTGCTCCCTGGTAACATGTGAAAGTGGCCTCTGACAGGCCCCCGGCGGATGGGAGTTCCACAACACGGAGGCAAATACCGAGAACACCCTTCCATACTCCCTTGTCATATGAACGCAATTGGCGGGTGGTACCCACAAGTGGGTGCACCTGTCTGACTGCAAGGATCATGGTGGGAGAGGCAGTCTTTCTGATACACTGGGCCCAGACCATTTAGGGTTTTAAAAAAGGTCAAAACCAGCAACTTTAACTGCACCTGGAAAGCTATTGCAACGCTGACGCTTCAACAGCATTCTCCAGTCATCCCCTCTCTGAGCAGTACAAGAAGAAATACAAAACGTCTGCGAGATGTTTTAGGTTTAAAATATCATGTTCAAGTGGGTGGGAGTGTGAGAAGAAGTTTATGTCATGCTTCCCCTGTGAGAGAAGGGGGAATGGGCATGGGGGAGGGAATGATGGAGTCATGCTTCAACCCCACCTGTGAGTGGGGAGGAGTATGGGCATAGAGGGGAAGGTGGGTTTTAGGCTTTCCCCCTCTGCGTGGGGGAGAGAATAAGAGTATTGGGGCAGGGGAGACTTTTAGATTTTAATTTGCATTTGTTAACTTGTTTTGATCATTCTGATTTTTAAAATTCGTAATGTATTTTGGAGGATGGGTGGGTGTAGCACGGAGTAAGGAACTGGCCCTTTAAGAGTAGCACCAGCATTAGAATGGCAGGTGCATATTGCAGATGGAGGATCATGTTTGGTGATAGCACCAAGGTAGCAGAGGTACAAAAAAGGCAAAGGATTGTGAGAAACACAACTGCCCTATGGGTGTAAAAGGATCAAAAGCCCAGTTGGAGGGGGTTGGCTAAGCCAGATAAGCTTTGACTAAAACTCTCCCAAACCCCTCAGCCAGAATAGACTTCTGCCAGACTTAAGGAGCCTGAGCTTAGCTGAAGGAGCTGCAGACAGGCTACCAGCCAAGAAGGATGTGTGTGTGAGGAGGAGCCATGCATCTTGGGACTTCCCAGGTGGGACTGTTTCTTGTGCTGAGATGGGTCTTCAATAGGGCTTTACCGAACAGTACTTCTGGGTACTTGGCCCGATTTCCAAATTTCTGGGTATTCGGTCCAGGTATTCGGTGGTACTTTGGAACTTTTTACAAGGACTCACAATTTGGACTTTGGAATTTCAGACCTCAGAAATACTCAAAACTCTGGAACAGTAGTGTACCCCACAGCATGGCCCACCATCAGCAGTGAGTGAACCCACTTCAAAATCATTATGCCAACTAAGCAGTGCACAGAAAAGCAGGCTAGCAAGAGTGGGACATTTTCTCAAGAAGAATACAACAACCTCACAGAACAGTGCAACTGCGTGCAGAAATCCAACCAAAAGCCAGCCAGCCCAGCAGGCATATTATAACACCCACAGGAAAGAAACCAGACAGTCACATACACCCGCCCTTAGGGCATCCTCTGATTTTTAGAAAAGGCATGGCAGTACTGTGGCATTGGTAACTTGAACAGCCCAGGCAAAGAGGTCCCAGTCTGGCCTCATGGTGCCAAGTAGCAGGCAGAGCAGTAGAAGTTAGTTATGCTTTACCATTAGGCTCTGTACTGTGTCATGCCACAGTCTTGTCCAGAAAGATGACAACACACAACCCCACAAAACAGTGCAACTGCATGCAGAAATCCAACAAAAGCCAGCCCAGCAGACAAAATTATAACACCCACAAGAAGCAAACCAGACATTCACCCCCACCCCCTAGGGGCACCCACTTATTTTTTTTAAAAAGGCATGGCATTGGTGTGGCTTGAACAGCCCAGGCAAGAGGAGCTATGCAGAGAGATCCCTTTGACCTCATGGTGCCAAGCAGTGCGAACATCAGTGGTGCACATGTTTATTTTTAAAAAAGGCATGGCATTGGTGTGGTGTGGCGCTGGTAACTTGAACAGCCCAGGCAAGGGGAAGTGGAGTCAGGCAGAGAGATCCCTCTGCTTCATGGTGCCAACCAAGCAGCAGGCACCAGCAATATGGTACCCAATTATTATTTTTTTTAAAAATCATGGCATGGTGGAAAACGTAACCCCCCTCCCCCAGCATTGGGGCTTTGGACAGGTCAGACCAAACCATGCCATGCCAGGCCTGGCCCCCCTCCCCGCCCCCAGCCAATTACTTACAGATCAGCAGCGTAGCACGCAGCCAAATTCACCAAAGACAATGGGAAATGGCTGTGCAGCCTCTTTTATTTTGCCCTGCCAGCCAATCAAAACTTGCCATCTAGCTTACCACTCAACTGTTCCCTCTCAATACCCCCCAAATATGGCACTGAGTTTAGTTTCCTAGCTCTGAGAAGCTCAACTCCAGCCACACATGCAGCGGCGCCAGTATTTGACAGAGGCTTCTGAAGTGTTCCAGGGAACGGCTTTGGTCCTCGGAAATTCAAAACCAAGGACCAGAATCCTCAGTGAATTCTGAGGAACGAGTTTCAGCACTAGTTTTGGAACTTTGTAAATAAGGGTTGAAGACTAAACCTGGAAAAACCTTTGGAACATCCTCATGGAGTAAGCTGGCTGTGAGGAGAGGTTGAAGAGCAGACCCTTCTCAAGGGGCTCCCAGAATTTTGTATGTAAGATAGGGTTCCTTTGTGTTAACCTACCCTTGACAATACATAAATAGAATTGTGCAGCCATGGACAAAGATTCTTGTTGAAGGATCAAAAAGTTGTTGCATGGGCCAGAACCACCAAGCTAATGTCCCCAATAAAGGTCCCACCAGCGCCTGCTGGGAATGACCTGGCTACAGTGGGTAATTGGGTTTGGGTATTTTATAACGTGCGTTTACTTTTTGTAAGCTGCCCCGAGTCCATTGTGGAGATGGGCAAGGTAAAAATCTAAGATAATAAAATAAATAATAATAATAAATTTGTGTACAATAGTGGAATCTACGAGTCTGATTCACATTTGTGAGAACTCACTGACTGTAATGGAGCTAGTCCTAATTTATACTGGTGTAAGAGAAAGGAGGATCAGGCAGTGCTGTCTTTCAAGCATGAACAGCACATTCTTCCATTCCCACCCCAGACTATTAGATATGAATGAGCAAGTGGGGAAGATGAGTTATGAAGGACAATGATCCTCTTTATACTCATTCATCTCCAATAATTAGCCATTTGATAATGTTACATTTACTTGATTTTGAGCCAAATGTTTCTAAAGTTTGACTGAGCACAAAGGTTCATCATTAAAATCATTACCTGCATAATTCTATGGCAAGAATAAAATAATAACTGTGCAGAAAATGATTTTGCACAGAAAGGTACTCTAATGCAGAAGAGAATAGGTATGATTAACTAGTCGTACACAGCCTCTCAGGTCTATTCCAGATGGTCTTGCAAGTAAAGCATGAGATTGTAACACAGAAGATGTAGACTCTGCTGCCTGCTCTGCCACAGACTCCTTCTGTGATCTTAACCAAATCACTTAATCTGTGTGCACCTTAGGGTATTTTAAAACGTGATGGGCTTTTCGCCCACCACGTTTAAATCTACGGGGGTTAGAGCCCTGACACAAGGAAGTGATAAGCCCCACCGCCACACAAATGTTCAGGAGGCCGGGGAAGGGGCAGAGGATGCGCGGACGTGGATCCGCATGACCCCGCTCTCCTCTGGGTGGCCCTGCCTCCTCTCTGATGGACAGGTGCAGCAGCCTATGAGGCCACCACGGCCGCCCAGAACCACTCCAGCCACAGACCAGGGTTAGGTGGAGCGGGTCACTCTACCATGGTCCGGGGTACGCCTACTCCGGACTGTGGCAGGGTTCAACAGCGAATGTGCACTAGTTGTGGGCCGAGCACACATCCTGTGTTAGCCCTACCATGGTCCGGGGTAACTTCTGCTCCTGCCCGTGGTTCACATCTAGCGGGCCAGGAGCAGTCATGACACCCCAGCCCATAGCTACACTGGGGTAAGCGTGACCACAGGCTGGGGTGTCACATTTGAAGATGCCCTTAGTTCTAAATAGCAAAACAGAGCTAATAATTTTTTGCTACCTCATTAAGGCCTATGGAAGTGTTTATATGCTATAGTGATGGGGGCTGTATAAGTAGATGGACAGCAGCTATGGGTGCTGTTAGACATCCTGGGATCCCCCACACAGATATTTGTGGCAGCACCATGAGGTTGCCTTGTGGGGTAACGTCTGCAACATCTGAACCGATCTACTCTGTGGTAACCCTGAGGTGGTCTTACACCTCCCATTAGGACAACGGAGAGATGATGAAAGGACAAGAAACAGAGTTTTTACACGACATCCACACACATGGACACCCACCATCCACGTGGACGTGGGGGAGCGCTCGTGTTAATTCGGTGTGTGGGGTGCATACTCCTGTGACTCATGTACTGCCCCACCCCTTCCATGTATGGGGAAATACAGAAAAAGCTGGAGCGCAATGGGGCAGCTATGTGTGGGACTGCTCGTTTGAAGTGCTCCCCCAATGCATGACACCCCAACATCTGCCCCACTCACTGTGGATCTCCCCCCCCCCCCCGGTGTAAAAACACCCAATGTGGAACGATAAGCAAGAGAGTTTCTGTCCCTTTTTATACACCTCTTGGAATGTTGGGCGGCATGTATGCACTTGCATAAGTGTGTTAGGGTGTGGGGTTTATTCACTGATTGGGGGGATGCTTGTCCTTCTTTGGCTGCTGGAAATGCTGGCAGGTATGCGATCAGCGATAGGGGAACCCCAAATCCATAATCCAAAACCTTGGATCCATCCCTCACTGGATTTTACCTGCTTCATGGCCACAGGTGCCAGGTAAAAGAGGGTTTCAAAAATAAGGAATCTGTTGCATAAAAGGAGAGGAAGTTTTACTAATGAGTCCGCTACCTGAAAAACTCTGCAACTGAATGTGTTTGGGTTTCCCTGGAGACAGTGGGTCTGGCCATGCTCCTAACACAGCACATATAGCCCATGGATTTTGTCTAAGGTGGCATTCAGAGGTTCAGTTTGTCCGAATTTTACAAAATTCAAATGTATCTTGCATGTCTGAAGTCCTTATTTCAAAATATTATCAACATCGCACTTAAGTAATCCGCAGTTCATAGGTAGTTAAACCTACCTTTATGTGGTCTGACTGAAATAAATCTGCACTGTACAGCAGTGTGAAAACGACATTGTATTAAGTATTAACTGGTGCGAAATATTTCCTGCATGCAAAGGCAACTGTGCTTCCAAGTGCGCTGGGGCCAGTTTCTCCCCCAATAAGTTCTTCTGCCTCCCCTCCCTGGCTCCGGCCCCCATCCCTCACCTGCCTCTGCCTGAGAGATAATGCTGTTCATTTACAAACTCCTCCTCCCCATGTGCTGATCAGAAGGCTACTACCTTGTAAAGAAGGTTCTTCCAGATGGCACCTAACATTCTCACAACTGGGTTCCGCATGCTCACCTCATTCAAATAATAGACCACATGATGGTCTCGAGCTCCTCTAGTATAAAAAGCACTCTCCCCCTCAGAATGACAGTTCCTTCCAACTCTTTGTAGGCATATAAGAAAAAAATCCCATGCGGGGCTGGAAAGGTGGGTGTACGAGTCATCTCAAAGAACCTGGTTTACGAGGTAGCAACCTTCTGTAATTGAACAGCACTGAAGAGGCAGGTAAGCGCGGGCTCCAAGAAGGTCTGAATGCGTTATTTCGCTGTAGGAAACAATGGTATGGCACGCACATGAACGCAACTGGCATTGTTAACAGCGAACTAGAGAAAAATGAATTTTTAAAAATCCAGATAATTGCTGCACGTGTGAATGAGCCTTAATTCACCCCAGTTTCCCAAATCCCAGGATTTGCATTTATTCTTAAATCCTAATGCTACTTAGGAAAATAAATCTTTGTCCCTCAGTCTCCTTCCTCCCCCTTTCAGGATTGGTTTACTCTCTAATGAACCTAATTTGATCCACTTGCTCTGAGTAGCCACAATGGTTCTGCATATATATACAGATTCCTACTGCACAAGACCGGATTAGAAAAGGCATTTCTCCAAGTAGGTTCTTCAGCCTGATGTGGCTAAGATGAGCAAAATGTTTCCTGTGGGTCAGGCTCTTGGGTTTTATTTCTGCATTTAAGAGAGAGCTGGTATGCGTTTAATAAATCAAATAGTTTGGCTTACATGGGTGTGGGGATGTGCGATTGTTGCCGTTATCTGGAACGGATGCAACACCGAATGACTTTATTTTCTCTTGTAAAACTTACAAAGCAACACCAAAAAAAGAGCTCCCCCGCCAATAAAGCTAATGACCACATAAAAACGCCAAATGAAAAGGGCAATCACAATTCTCTCACAGTGTGCAATTCAGGCTTTGAAACAACCTCATTTTATTTTCATTAACTCCCCTCAGCAATCAGGCCCTTAGGTGATATTAATGCCTAAGCCAGCTTCCATCATTAAAGAGTAGCTTTTGAAAGACATGTGATTTTATTTGATGAGTTAAGGGAAAGGTCATTAAGATGGAAGCAGGAGAGGAACTAAGGACTGTCACCTTTTCAGGCAGGGTAAACAGCTGCTAAAATGCCAGAGGCAAAGTCACTAACTCTGCCCATCTGAGCAGACATATGTCCATAAAATATATGTGATGGGACAGTGTGGAGGGAAAGTAGCACTAGAAGGCAAATAGGAAGGGAGAAGTGTAGATAATCCTAATATCCTGGGACCTGCCTCACACCCAATTTTCTATTGGTTCAGTTCAGCAACTTTACTAGAGAAATTTGGAACAGAAACCAGGTGTTTATGGGACAGATAGTTCTAAATTATGCAGAAGAGCTTGCAAGGCACTGAAGTCTATTAGTTAAGAGGCATCATTTCCAAATCCCACTGCTTTATTCGCTACTTGCATTCTAGACTTGGGGCACAATCCCTCACTATTAAAATCAATGGGCATTTTACCATTGACTTCAATGGGCAGAGGATTGCACCCTTATTGCCCCATGAAGGTAAGCATGGTTCCTCCTATTAAAATTGTCAAACAAAAGCACCAGTTATGAACTTTACCCAAACAGATTGTGGTGCCTGTGTGCCAGTATGCTTTAACTAGCTTTTCAAATGAAAATTACACCAATATATATTCCAGAACTTTTACTTTATTTCTTTAGAAAACTCAGAAATTCAACTTCTGATGGTGAAAGTGGGCGAAACTCTCATGGAAAAATAACTGGTCAGCAGACTTTATTGGAGCTATACTTGCTTGCAGAAGTCCGAGCTGCATGTGCACGAGAGCACTTAGCCAGCAACTGTAGAGCTGTCATTATTTAACATTAAATTTAGCACAGAGAGCTAACAAACTAAGCTCCAGCAACAACTTTGCATTACAAAGAATGATTGTGCAGTCAGTCCAAAATGCAAGCAGAAAACATGCAATTTTTCTTCCAGTTAAATCCAATGGGTGAATTCCATGAAGGAGGCTAGGCTAGCAGAAATGGGAGGGGTAGGCCAGCCGGAGGTTGTGTCAATTCCAGAGTTTCCCAGCAACTTTTGTCATAGAGCACTGGTCAAAATCTAACCCTGCCCTCCCCCCTCTCAGAAGAATGCATTAGCACCTCTGCCCGCTGCTGCCCTCTAGACAAGACCACGTTAAAGTGCAGCATGTTGCCTGGATGCAAACCTCAAATTTACTTCTTTTCAATGAGCATTTGATACTGTAATCAAGTTGCCCTTTTGAAGTCCAATAGTTCTTTCCAATAAAACGTCAGAACAAAATTAGCAGCAAGAGGTGATCAGCACAGCTGCCTGAGGCACAACAAGGCCTGATCATGCCCATTTCCAGTCGGTGGCAATTTTACCATTGATTTCAGTTGGAATTCAAGCCCTTCAAGTATATTTTTATGTCATTGTGAAAAGAATATTTGAAAAAGATGTTTAGAGCTTCAAGCTACCTTAGATTGTTAGAGTTCCGACTTAGAATTATTTTGGTTCACTCTCTTCAGAAACACATGCAGTTACCCATTTATGAGGGCTACTCACCGCCACTTTCTCCCCATATCAAAGCATTTAATAAGTCTTTAAGTGAGCTTTTATGAGTAAAGTATTTTCCTTGCATACGTATAATCAGCAAAGCATTGCCGCCTAGCTTGCAATGTCATATGGTGGCTCTTTTTGACAATAACTAAAATGATCTAGGGCCATAAAAGAGAAGAGATTTAGGATTCTGGTTATAACGGATATTTTACTCCTCAGCAGCAATGAAGGCATGCCTCAAACCCCTACAACATCAAAATAAATGCAGAGTATGAGGAAACTGGTCAAGCAATACAAGGTGGTCTTCTATTCATTGGTGTTTTAGGGCAAATATTACATAAATCAAAGAACATCACCTGATTTACTTTTAGGACTGTATACTTACTTCAACCTGGCCTGACCAGTGCCGAGGATAGGTTTGTACTTGCCTTACAAGCACATTATTAATAGACTTAATTACGGTAAGATTATTTCACACGCTGCATTTAGACATCTCTGAAGGTTTTCTTTTGCTTTCATACCAGTGAAATCTGTACTGTATGGTGTGCTTGTCTCCTCTTGTCCCCTACCCCATCATACCAGCAGTACTGTAATCTCTGCACTGGTGCCATGGAGCCAGTGTAGCCATTACCCAAGTGTGGACACAGGCGGGTGTGTGTCACATCTGCTTCCACCCCACCGGATGTTCACCACAAGCAGGAACAGACATTACCCCCGACCGTGGCAGGGCTAACACGGGATGTGTGCTGGGCTCCCGGCCACTGTACATCCATGTTAAGCCCTGCCACAGTCCGGGATATGCGTCCCCGGACCATGGTAGAACGGGCCATCACATCTGATGGTCTGCTCCACCTAACCCCACCCCGTGGCCGGAGCAGTTTTGGGCAGGCACGGCAGCCTCATAAGTCACTACACCTGCTCATCAGGGAGGAGGCAGGGCTGCGCTAAGGAGCGTGGGGGTGGGGCCATGCAGACCCACATCTGCACATCCCCCGCCCGCTACCCAGCCCCTGTAACATTTGTTTGGCGGTCGGGCAGACCCCTTCCAGCGGTGAGAGGGCTCACCCTGGGGTGGTTTTAAGCATGGCAGCTCACTGAGCCATCACCTGTAAAAATATCCATGGAATACAAGATAGAACCTCAGGTACATAAGCAAGAATACCTGGACCTCATAGAATATCAGAGTCTGAAGGGACTTCATGGGTTATCTAGTCCGACCCCGAGCTCAGGTGCAGGATGACTACAATTACAACATTCTTGAGATGGCGGTTTTCCAACCTCAAAGAACTGTACAATTTTCAAACAACTGTACAAACCTATGTAAAGTTGGCAAAGAACTGTTTTATCTTCCGCTACCCCTCTTACCCTTTGAAGCCTTCACCTCACTGCAAGTTCCTTCCTCATCCTCTCAACTTTCCACTATCCCCCACCACGCAGGAGTATCCACACATTTACTCCTATTTATTTATTAGCATTTTTACCCTGCCCTTCCCCAAAGGCTCAGGGCAGTTCACAGAAATATAAAACACTAAAATACAATTTGACAAAAACACTCGCCCCAACCCCTCCTGCCTAATCCCTACCCGCCAAATGCTTAACTAAAAAGAAACGTTTTGCACCAACTCCGAAAAACTCACAGTCTTGGACTCAAATGGACCTCCAGGGTGAGGGAGTTCCACAGCACTGGGGCGGCAGCCAAGAACGCCCCACCCCTGTAGGTGGTCATCGTACGGACAAGAGTAACCGGTGGAACACACAGGAGAGTGCCCCCAGCTGACTGCAGGGACCACGATGGAGCATGATGGAGGTGGTCTTTCATATAAGTGAGACCCAGGCCATTTAGGACTTTATAGGTCAAAACTAGCACCTTGAATTGTGCCCGGAAAGTGATCACAGGCCAGTGCAGACTCTGGAGCTGGTGTAATGTGCTCCTGGTGACCCACTCCTGAAAGGATCTCCGCCACTGAAAAGATCCAGCTGAAGCTTCTGAACAGTTAACAAGAGCAGCCCCATGTGGAGGGCATTGCAGTCATCTAGCTTTGAGGTATAGATGACAGCGGCGAAGTCTGAATCCGAAAGAAGAGGCCGCAGGCGCCTCACCAGTTGGAGTTCGTGAAAAGTGCTCCTGGCCGCCACCACCACCACCACAGCCTGTAGATCCAGGCTCAAAGTCATTGGGTACTTTCAGACATGCACCTTAACACCACTTTAACATTTATTATGCGTGTTGCAGGGCTGCATAGGGCACCAATCCAGCCCTGCAACATGCATAAGAAATGTTAAAGCAGTGTTAAGGTGCATGTCTGAAAGTACCCACTGTCCAGGAAGGTTTCTCATTGGAATGCAATGGCTGCCCAAGAACCTCTCTCTATGGACATCAAGCAATGACAAAACAAATGCACACTAGATAATTTTTCATATTTTTTTCATCCACGTAGCAAAACGTACCTGAACCAAATTCTAATTTTGTAAATATATACTGGCTTACAGAACAGCAGCAGCAAACCTCTTTTGTAAAATTCTGGATTTATGTCTTTGGAATGAGGCTTCCTGTACCAAGAAGAATGGAAGTCCATCAACTCAGTAGCAGCTCCCAGCCAATTGTAACTATAGCTGACAGGTTCTCTGCAGCCTTGTGTGCACCGGGGATATTTTTGAAAGCTTTCCTACTGCTGCCGATTCTGGTTCAGCCGGGCTGGTTTTAGCAACATAAAGAGCCCTAACATGGATGGGCTACCAGCTGCCAACATTCTTTTTAGTGCTGTGCTGGAAACAAGTCTAACTGGCAGAGAGCTAAAAATGCTGTTTACAGCTACCAGCAAGTGTCTCTATACATCACAATAAACTTAAACAGTCTTTGTATTTTACTCTTTTTGGGTTGCGATGACAGTCGTCACTATATAATCTGAGGACTTTAGCAGAACCATCAGTTGTACATATTCAGGACTGTATTGCTCTTACATACCTCATCTCCATAAGCCTCTTACTCTATCAGTGGCGTAGCAAGGCTGGGGCAGGACTGGTATCGTCTCTCAATTATGCCCCCCCCCTAAGGACAAGTTCTTCCTAAGCAGTGGCCCCCCCAAGCTCCTGGCCGGCCTCAGCCCCCCTTTGCAAAAAGAAATATGGTACTGCCCTAGCTCCCAGCGAGGCAGCTATCACACCAAGAAGAAAGGTTTTAAAGAGTCAGAGGGCCGGCATTCCACCCCTGCCCACTCTAAAAACTTGTTTATTGGCAGGACCCTTTGCAAGTTGCCCGATCTATGCAAGAAAATTTTCAGAGTGGTTAGGGGCAGAGTGGTAGCTGACCACTCTGAAAATTTCTTAGCAGTACTCCAATGGCTTGCATAGGGCTCCCCTAGAATCCAGGACCTGGGCTTAACTGAGACCCCTCATTCCATGGTAGCTACACCTCTGCTCTAAAATACTTAATAAAAAGTGCATTAGACCTAAGAGTAGGACCACTGGCTTCAGAAGCACCCTGAAGTGTAAGATTAAGCCCATATGTAAATCTTTGAAAAATTGGGACATGGGGGGGGGGGGGGGGAGAATTGCCTACAAATTAATTCAATTTGCTACATTAAATTTCAATTTGCTACGTTCAAAAAGGAATTTTTAAAAATATAAAAATGATTCACATGTCTATCATTTCAGTTTTTAATTTTCTCATATTAATTACCAATGTAGGCTGCGATCCAGAAGCCACTTAAACCAAAGCAATCCCATTGAACCCCTGTAGGCTTAATCGGAAAACTTTTGTAATTGGCTTGTAGTTCACAGCCATAGTCATCAAGATGCTTTGACAGTAACCAACATCAGAAGGGCAGCAAATTTTATATACATAATCCCTCTCTATATACTGTATAAACTCTAGACAGATTCTTAAATTTGGCCTTGTTATTTCAGACAACTTCAACCTTTACATGGTTATTCAAAGTGTAAAAATAGTACTAGAATATAATAACGTGGCAGCTTAATTATTGTAATAGGCACTAGCTGTCAAAGAAGCCGTCATTTATATATTGCAAGATACAGTCTAGGGCAATTTCCTGGGATATTACATGTTTAATGTCAGCATTTGTAGTTTTAAAGTATAGTTTTTGTTGAAGTTAATGTACAGCATAGGATATATATCTCATAATACACTAGATTATGAACCCCAGCCATTTTACATAGTTCCAAAAATAGAGGTACATACCAGCTCACAGAAAAGTATGATACAAATGGAGCCCATCTAATAGTGTCCCAAGGAGCCATGCTTCTCAAGAAGATACTTACCGATAAGTAACATTGTTGACGGTTAAACTAATAAAATTGAATTTACCCTCTAAATTATAATTATATGGGGACAGTTGTGTTTAATTTCTTTGTTATTTCTCTCATATGAGAGAAATAACAAAAAGTTTTAAAATAAAAGGATATATTTTAGAGGGTAAAAGTTAAATGTTCCAGAGCTTCCTGCTCCCTAAACAGTCTTCATCCTGTCCAACCCACCTCCCATCCCTGGGACTCCCTCCCTAAGCATATAAGCTCTGCTCCCACCATTTCTCCCTCCCTCTAAATCCTTCCTAGAAACACCTCTTCCATGAGGCTTTCCCTAGCTCCTCACCCCCACAAACTGCTCACTGAGGCAGAAGGGGCAGGATATAAATTTATAAAAGAAAATAAATAAAATGGGCTGTGACACGTTCAACCTGCAGCCCGTAGCTGCCTACCTCCAGTGCTGGCTGTCCCCTGCCCCGCCCCCCTTTGATCTGCTGCTCCAGCGGCATGTGTGACAGGTGTTCCGGTAATTGGACCAGGCCCTGCCCTCTCCCCCATCCCTTGCCAGGTAGGCAGGGCTACCGACCCTCCCCTGCCTCCCCAAACCGCACCCCCTCCGGACGCAGAACCAGGCCCATCTGCCCCCCTGGAGCACTTCCTCCTCACCCACAAATAATAAAATAAAATAAATAAATAAATAAATAAATAATTGGTCCTTTAAAGCACAAGAGCACGCAGGCCAGGAGATTAGGAGCGGGGGAGTTCACTGGGTCTGGGCATTGTGCCACCAAGCTGTGCCTCCCATAAGTTTCTTCCCCAGCTGACAGATGCTCATTCACATAGTGTAAACCTGCTCCCCAGGGAATCCTCCGATGTCATCCCCAAGAACCCAGTTCTCATATGTGCATATAAATAGAATGGTAGAGCACACCATTCATCATGGATACTTTTTAAGAACACCAAGTGTGGAAATAGAAGATCCTAAATCTTGCATCTGCATATTTTACTATGGCAGCACCACTTGTAAAGTAGTGACAAAAGGGAGGCCAGGTTAACACAAGACAGAATGCGCCCTGCCAAACCATTACCCTTGGTTCCCATTGCAACGTGAATAAAGTTTGTGTTCTGAGAAATAATATTAAATACCTCTCCCTTGACAAAAATATCATATGCCAAGCTGCAGCATTACATATAGATGCGTATGAGAGCTGAGAGGGTAAGACACGTCTGACTTTCAGCTTTAAAAGCTATAGATGTTTTCTCACCTTCCCATGCTTTCCTTCTTGCTATAGACAATATCATCCAGATATCAAAAGCTAGAGTTTATTATCCACAGTAACAACAATAGAGACAAAGTAGAACTACACCACAGTAATGAGTTTGTCTGTTCAGTTAATTAATTATACTGAGATATGGCGTTTGTACGCATTCTCCTAAATCATGACCCATTAACTAATCAAGACAGCTACATATTTGATGGTTGAAACCAATAGTATCAAAGTGTTCACTAAGCAATGACACCTCTAGATACAGTAGAATCTAGTCACCAACCAATGCTACACTTTATGCCATACATATTCCGCAAGCCATAATAGAAGGGACAGTTACAAACTGGCAGAGTTTCTCAAAAATGTTGAATGCAAGTTAGAAGGCGAGCAGATTAGTGGCATAAATCAGAGAGAATGGATACCACACACCAGGTCAACTCTTCATGTCATCTTCTATCTTGACACGCAATTCCCTGCTATTCCCTGTAGAAAGATTGCTCTAAACACAAGACATTTCTTTAATCTGACTTACGTGCTACACCCTGAACATACATAACAGAAGAGGGGGAGGTAGATGGTTGGATTTTATACCTAATTAGGACACAGTTTTGTCTACGACACGAGAGGAATTGTGCCCCCGTTTTTCCCCCTCCCCATGTTATAAGGTGCAATCCCACTAGTTTCTGCATTGTGCACAAAGTGCTTTGTGACCCTAGCATGAAAGCAGGGATATAGATAGAATGAAAGAAAAGGACAAGACCACTGTAACAGCATGAAAGCTCCCTGGCATAAGTTCCTGCAGGGTGCTGCCCAATAAGTCAGTCTTGCCTCGGGAATCAATTCAATGGTTTTTAAGTTACTCTTCTCAGCCCATATATACAAAGTCCCACTTAACTAGGGTGGTCATACCTCCCCTTTGAAAGACACTTATGAAAAATACATGATGCAGGGCTACACTGGAACCAATGAAGCCCTGTAACATGTATTTTTCATAAGCATCCTCTTTTGAAGGAGAGAGAGAGCCAACCTATACTTGTCCTTGCACCCCCCCAAAGAGACGCAGAGACTTAATGTTTGGTTTAAACAGCTTGGCCGCACTTTATTCAAACAACCAAAAGGTAAAGGCCGGTGGGGGATTGCACCAGCAATCATGGGTCCAGCCTGCTGAGTTAACGATACTTTTTAACTATAACTGAGTACTGCATGGAAGCGCCTTCCATTATCAGTACCTTAACTTGAACCGTCCCCTCCTTTGACTGCAACAGTGCACTGGCCAAAAGGGGGTGTGCCCCTTGTGGGCGTGAGTAAGTCGGTAAGTACCCCGCAGAATGTGGAGGCTGTGCACGCCCCTGCTTATCCGCGGAGTACCCCTCCCAGGGTTATGACGATTGTGCATGCTGTGCCCGTCATTACACAATACCTCACAACCCCATCTCTTATGGAGATGACTCTTTTAGCTATCTTAGCCTATTTATCCTAACCGAGCATGCTGGACCCCCGCATGAGCGACATTAAAACATCTCTCAAATTGTTCGAATTGCCATTGAATTCCCTTACTCTTTATTCAATTGAATCATTTCAATTCGCATATAAAGATGTTGCCAATTATAAAGGAAGCCAATTAAATCAAATTATTACAGCCTATTTATGCCTATGCGTTTACAGAGAAGGAAGCGAAAATTGGCCCTTTCAAGAAGGCTAGCCACAAAATTCTTCCTTGGCACCTCTAACGGCTACCATTTAGAACCTCTGTACTACGCGGGTGGGTGGGTGTGGCTGCTTCACCAGTTCCTTTTCCCCGTCTGCCGCTTTCACGCGGCTCAGGGGATCATCCCTCCTAAAGGGGAGGAGCCCCAAACCCCGCGCTGCGCAGTGCGCCTGCGCATCGGGTGGTTGCGTGCAACCCGTGCAGCGAGAGTCCTGCTACAGGGGCTCTCTCAACCAGCCGCGCTGTTGCTCCTGGCGCCTCTTTGGTAAGTAGAAGGGGGGGGGCCCGACAATGGCCCGTCGCCGCCATTTTGGCGGCGATGGGGGCTTATCTCACAGTGTAGCCAGGCAACTGCCCTCTGGCTTCCCAGTGTCTCGTTAGCCAGCTCAAAACCTCCTGGCCCCACTTCCAGTCTCAGACAGATACTACTCTCCGAGGGTCTCTGGGCAGGCACAGGCCTTCTGAAGTCCAGTAGACCCTCCCAGCTCAAGCACTTCCTTCGCCGTCTGAGCTTCTTGTCTCTGGGCAGATCGCTCTCCTAGCTCCTGCCCTCACAACAGCCTCCTCACACTGAGCTTCACCTCAGGTTTTCTTCCCTAGGCTGGCCCCTGCCATGCCCAGCTCAGCTTGTCTCTCGATTAGGCACTATTCCTCACTAGACAAACCACCTAGAGCCCTGTTAGCACCTGCACCAGCACGAGCCCCACTTAAAAGGCCAGTAGCCACAGCCACTTTGTGAGAAACTCACATTCACTTTGTAGCATAGATTAGGTAGGCAACAGTCAGTCATACACCCACTGCTGGTTCTGAACACCCATAGTTCAGGGCTATTATTTATATTGGATAGCTGCTAGGTTTGGACCTTGGCTAATGATGGTTGGTGGATGTTCAAGGGGAGGGGGGCAGGAAGAAGAAGAAGAGGGGTAGAAACGGGATGGAAGGGAGGGCAAGGAGGGGTAGAAACAGGGGCATGGATGGAAGGAAGGGAAGCCAGGAAGAGAGAGAGGCTGCAGCAGTCAGGTGGGGTGGGTGGAAGAGGCAGGGAGGAGGAGTAGAAACAGGGGAATGGGTGGGTGGAAGGAAGGGAAGCCAGGGAGGGGTAGAAATGGGGAGGGGGTGCTGGAAGAAAGAGAAACTAGGGAGAGAGGCAGAAACAGATTGTGTTTTCAGACAAGTGCACCCAGTACTCACTGGTGGCTAATCATTGTTTACCTGTGTGTGTGTGTGTTGTTCATACAAGCATGGTGGGTACTGGAAGGGGGGGGGGGGGCTGGTCTAAGACACCCTGAGGGTTGGGAGAGGGAGAGAGGCAGGAAGGAGGAAAGGAAGGCAGAGTAAGGAAGAGAGATTGAAATAGGGATGGGTGGATGGCAGGAAGAACTAGGTAGTAGAAAGGGAACATGGAGGAAGCAAGGGAGGGATGGAAATGGGGGAAGGAGAGCGAGAGGCAGAAACAGAGGGAGGAATAGAAATGAGGGATGGATTAGGGGAAGGCAGGGAGGAGGGGAAGAGTTTAAAATCAGGGTTGCAGGGAGACGGAGACAGAGACAGAAATGGAGGAGGACTTACCAGCGCTACTTGTCCTGGCTGCAGAGTCTGGTAGCCATCTTAGTTCTCTGGGGAGAGGAGACAGGCTCCCAGCAGCAGCCAGAAAAATACCACCACTCCCTCCTGCTCTACTATGATTGGCCTTGGGGTGGTATGGATCACCGCCCAGAGGCAGTGCTGATTGGGTGAGTGAGTGATTACCAAGCAAATAGTGGAGAACAAAGGTATGAAAAAGGTAAATCTCAGAGTAAGGCTAGGGTTACCATACTTCCCTTTTAAAACAGGACGCTTATGAAAAAGACATGGTGCAGAGCTGCATTGGTTCCAGTGCAGCCTTGCAACAGTGTCCTCTTTTAAAGGGGAGGAATAGTAACCCGTAAGTAAGGCTAAAAACAATCTACAAGATAAGACGCAAAAGGAAAGCTAGAAACCATCAAACCATCTAATAACCATTAAAAACACACAAAATGTGACTATATGCTAAAAGGAACCCCCTGGAAATGGGTGGAGCCCTAGCCCACCCATCCTTTCAGAACCCTGACCCTGGGGCACTAGGTAAGTTGGCATCTGCACATGTAAAAGCAAAGGTGGATGCACAGTGGTCAAGTAAAACGTTCCCTAGGGTCTGAAGCTCAAACTCATGGCAAGGCAAAAACCAAGCGAAAATGAGACACGCCTCCAAAAGGGAAGCTAAAAGGCCTGGAACAGAACAGTCAATAACCTTTAAAAAAGGTGTGGGTTTTTTGTTTTTTTTAAAAAAGCACAGTAAAATCAGCCCTGTCTCCTAAAAACAACGCAAGGCAGACAGTCAGTGGGGTGAAGTAGGCTCCTTAGAAACACATGGCGCGCATCATGCTGACTAGGGGGCTCCCTCCATTGGGAATTTCAGGGAGCTCCACAGCTCCTACCGCCAACCTCTCTCCTTGCCTTTACTTAAGGAGCCGCCCCCAGGTGTTTGCGCAGAAAAAGCAAAACATGGCCCTGTCTCCATGGCCCACCCTGCCTCTCCCCTCTCTTGCTCACAGCCGAGAAGGCTCTGTGCATGGGCTGGCAGTGCGATGTGGCAGCCGCCAGTTCAGCTAGGAGGTGGGTGGAGGGCAGAGGAATGAAGGAAAGGTGGGAGTGGCTCTGCAGGAGGCAGAATGGAGTCCCCCCCCCCCCCCCCCAGCTGTCCCTGGCCTTGCTCGAACTTCCCTGAAGTTGGAGTTCAAGGTTTTAGTCTTGGCTCATTTATTTAAGTGGGACTTAAGATCTCTTAATTTTGGTTGTTAGTCCTGCTACTGGGTAGATGTACAAATATGACGAGGTCACACAAACTTTCTGTGTCCTGGCGGATTCAGACGTGTCTTTAAATCGCACAGAAGCCTCGGCGGCATAGTGCGATTTAAAAAACCCAGCACTTCCGGGCTGGTGTGAATGCGCTGAGCGCGCACATTTCCACCTAGACCAAATGTTTGGAGAGCGGTTTGAAAAACTGCTCGGAGCAACTTTTCAATCCGCACTCCAAACATTCGGGCTAAGTGGAAATGTGCGCGTTCAGCGCATTCACACCAGCCCGGAAGTGCGGGTTTTTTTAAATCGCACTATGCCGCCGAGGATTCTGTGCGATTTAAACGCACGTGTGAATCCCCTCTTAGTTTCCATCTCCTTGGCCCCAAGCCTATCCCAGTGGGCCTGGTGCTGGGGTTGGTGAAGAGGCAGTTCTTGTGCCCAGCACACTCCCTGCCTCTGCTTATATGCAGCTTAGCTGCTTTCTCCTACAAGGGGGAGCAGAGTGTGGAAGTGTCATTGGGGGAAGGGAATGGGGAAGTGTCTGATCGGGTGTGTGTGCGCAAAATGTGTTTGCGCATTGAGTGCAGTATTGCAGATGTTATGAATAGATAAGAATCTTGTGGGTTTAGGGGTTTCTTTGTTTTTGCTAATTGTTTGGGTGCATTTGCTTACACCTACTATGCTTTGGGTCTGGGCACATAGAAAAGGGCTAAAGTAAGGGGCAGTGAGAAGGGGCTCCGTGAACATGGTCGTGTCTTTCTTTGACTGCCACATGGTGAGTGTTGCATGCCTCGCCCTCTCCTGAACGGTGGATGCCTCCTCGCCCTCTGTAAAACTCTATGCAGGCTGTGCAGGCTGTCTCCAAAGGAGGAGGCTTATTGTCCCTCTTCATGCAGCTGATAGCTGCTCTGGGGTGGGGGAGCCATTCCAGATCCCCCAGAATGTTTTATCTCTCACTTCTCCCACTCCATAGCCTTGGTGCTGTAAATAGCTGCATAAAATCTCCAGAAAGTGGTGACACTTCAGTAAGGAGCCGGAGTAATTCACCTGACAGCTGTGCAAGGAACTTATTTTTCTGGTAAGGAACCCTAAGTCATTTTGCCGGTGTGTGTACTCCATTTTTAGCCTTAATAGAATCCCATGAACCCAGAGAGCAACAGCGACATGTAACTACAGTGTCAGTGTGCTCCAACCCCATCTGCAGATGGTGCTGCCCTACTTAGGGTCCTGACATGCAGGTTGGGCACCTCTGATCCTAGCTCTTCTACAACATCATTATTAATTAAAGCACCAGTTTACAAAGGAGGATAGTTCACCTGCCAGCTCAGCAGGCTGCTTTCCATGCATCTCCCTGGCCCCATGTGATTCATGTGTACGTGTGTGTCGGGAGTTCACAAGCAAATGGAAAAAGGCCCATCCTATTTATTATTCTGTAGCACGTCCAGTGATCAGAGTACCTTAATTTCTTCATCTATTTCACTCCCACAACAGCCCTGCAAAGTAGGTCATTATTATTCCCATTTTACAAATGGGGAAACTGAGGCTGAGACACAGTGGCTTACATGGCTATGTTGTGAGTTCATGGCTGAGATGCGATTTGAACCCTGGTCTCCCAAGTCCAACACCTTATCCACTAGGCTAAACAGGCTTTCATCCCAGAGCCTTCCAAATATTGTGTGTGCACAGCAGTACTCTAGTAGTTCCTTAGGGCTAAGTGCTTTGCCAATGTTTGCAAAACAGAGTTATGAACTGGTTTATTGCAATGTTTTGCATCTCCCACTATTTTATTTCTAATTTGTTTGTGTTTGTATGAACTTAATGCTGGATATTTATTTGGATAATTGGATTGGATATATTGTGCGTTCGTTGACTGAGTGAAGCAGGGGGAAAATGCAGCCGTGTGAACACTTGCATTTCATGAGACCGTATATTGTCTTCGGCCCATTTCCAACTGGCCGTGGGGGGATGGGTGTGCAGCCCAGGTGTGTGGAGGTGTGTGTGCATTGGAGCCTGTTGCTCCGTGTGTGGGTGATGGGTGGAGCACAAGTGTGCACATGCACCCCCACCCACCGTGGGGTGCCATTCCTATGGGTGCCCCCCCCATTCCCCCAGCACCTGCTGTGGCATTTGCACGGGCGCACTTTGAATTTTGTCCCCCTCTCTGTGTGATTTCATTTGATGCTTCAGAAAGTTGAACTAACTCTGAATGTTTAAACTGGTTGGTTGGGATATTTTGGTGAGACAGACAAAGGATTTTCCAAAGGATTTATCTGGTGACAAAGTAGTTTGTTGATTAAGAACACTTAAAAAATACTTGCTTTGATGATTTTGCATGTAGCCTTGTGTGGTTTTAGTGTTTCTGAAGCAGGAAATAGATGCTTTAGCGTTAGCCACTTTGAATTTTGTCCTCCCCACAGCTCCCCGGTCTACTTGGAATTTGAGATCTTTGGGATTTTTCTATGTATTTTTTCCCTTGTTTACTGGTTTGAGAGCTTTCAGCTTGTAGGAAAGAATAAGGATGCTGAAAGTGGCAATGCTATATCAGAGGTGGGGAACCTTTTCCCTCCCAGGTATCAATTGAAAAATTAGTTGAAGAGCTTCCTGCCTTCCTCCATCTTGGTAAGACTGGAAATCGCCTCCCCCGATCCCTAATTGTCTAATTTTAGGGGGGGGGGGGGATGGGAAATTCCATTTTAATTTCAAAATTCAGGTGGGGTCAAGTTGGCCTCACCTAGCATTGGCTCAGCCCACTGTTGGCCCCAACAGCCTTAGAACCCACCAAATGACACTGTCACATAGGTGTTAGGTTTGGCCCTGCTCCTGGTTTTGGCTCTACCCCTGGTATATGGCCTAACACTGGCTCTAGCCGCCCCCCCGGGAGACTGAAAAGTCTACACCCCTGGTTTCCATCTTTAACAAATCTTATGTCCTAGATTAAGGGTACTAGGTCAGTCAGTACATTTTACTTAGCTATCAATAAAGCTAGTATTCTATACTTGTCCATTTTTATATTCCGTAAGACAATTCAGTATTCTGGGAAAATAATTATAAAGGATTTCTACTACCTAAGTGCTACTACCTACTGAAGGACTTTTTCACTCATCGTACAGTTAATTTGTGAAATGTGTTGCCAAAGGGGTTTGATAAGGGCAATAGGAACACTCCATTATGACCCGCTGTGTATTTCTCTGAAGCAACCACTGTTGGAGACAGGACTCCTGGATGCTGGGCTGGGGAGCTTCTTCTGTATTTCCACATTGTCATGGGGAACCAGAGGAGACACCTGGGTTCAGCAGGTGGTTATACTTGCGACCAGAGGTCACCTAATGTAAATGTCACAATGTAAGTCACACAATAGGAATGTCACAATGTAAAACCTGGGAGGAATGGAATGGGGGATGTTTCAATGTGAAACTTGTGATGGGACACTGGGAGAGCGTTTGAGTGGCGATGCAGGCTTGCAAAGGAGATGTCCGCCCAGGAGCGAGTTACAGCCAGCAATGGGCGATTAGCAACTATCGCTACCCAGGTAATGGTCCATCAGCATCATCACATGAGACTGGGAACAATGGAGGCGGTGGCTTCTTAAGACAAGCCCCAAAGAACCCAAAGAAGAACCATCTCAAAGTTGCAGAGCAGGAGGGTCTGGAAGGATGTTCAGACACAGAACGAACCAGGACTAGAGTAAGGGGGCAGTCAGCCCATGGCTAAATAAGGCAGCTTTGCACACTCTTTTGGACTTTATTTTCTAATGCACGTTCTCTATGACTCTGAATCAATACTTGTTTTATATTCCTATATAAACCTTTTCTCTTTAATACAATGTGTCTCTGTGAGTTTACAGATATCAACTGGGGAAGGTCCCGGCCTAAACCGGAGCACCTTGAACTTGAACCCAATCTTCTGATTACTCGGGCCCCCACTAAGACACAGGCAACCAGATTGTGCCTGGTCCAGCAGGGTGTTCGGGGGACAGCCTAGAGAGATGGGGAACCCCAATCCCAGTCACACACATAATGGATCTTATGTATTTCCCGTTATTCATGTCTTGGAAAAAGAGTTTTCCTTTTCTGGCATAGCCTGTAAAAGCAGTTAGCCACTGGGGTCACTACAAAGAAATTGCACAGTGAAGCAATGTCTCCTGACTTGCCATAGCACTTTCAGGCCCTGACAACTTTGAAGTAACGGTTCAAACCCATGCCTTGAACTCTTACCTCCCCATGCGACTATTTAAGTTGTAAAGTGAGCACAGGACCATTCCCTGCTTTACTGTAGGATGCCTGATTCCCAACCAAGGCTATTACCTACCTTAATTTTGAACAGGTTTCTCAATATTTTTGTTGAAAGTGTTCATCGGAATTCAGGGTATTAGTCGAGAGCTAGTATTCATAAGATATCTATAAACCTGTCATCTGAAATAACATCAACAATTCCATTCATAGAATGAACCTTCTGTTGAGTATCTTCATTACTGAGCTCCTCATGTATAAAATTCAGGATTGGATACTCGCTTCGTATACAGCCTGTTACACTAATGAGTTCCAAGGCAGTATTTTATCAAAGCAATGTGTCAGAGACTTTCTGTTATTGCTTCTTGTTTTGATGCGTTAGTGTTAGTTATTAAAGAAAAGCATGCAATTCTTTCCCTTGACAGGAAGTGTTGAGGGCTATCTGTACTAGGAACTACAATACAAACAGCTGGTGTACGTTTAATGATGCATTGTTGCATTGTTAACGTAAAGCTGTTAAACGCCTTAGTAAACACAATAGGCCTCAAGAAATTAAGAGAAAATTAAAATGCAAATGTTTACACAAGCCATATTATTTCATTTTTTTAATAAAGAATCTTACACCTGCAGACCATGTGTAAATAAAATGCAAGGTTTGCAGGTTAAGACATTCAGGTTATCTTATTTATTGTTTGTTACAGTAGCAATGCAGCCAGAATTCATGTTGAGAATTAACTTTTTAATGAATCCTCAGGACCCCCTGATGCACATGAAGCAAAATGGTATCCATATGGCCCTGGTAAAGTACAGTGTCTGAGGTTTATTTTGCTATTAAATATAGTGTTTAATTAGACCCTTTCCTTTATTGTGCACTTCATTTGGACATATATTGGGTTACGGATATGCCTTATGAGCACTTTGGGGGCAAAAGTTCCAAACTGAGAAGATTGTTAAAATGTGTTGCTCCCCATGAAGGTAAGGCGCTTTTCGGGAAAGATGAAAAATATTATGCATCTTCCAGATATTAAAACAAAATGCCCTGTGATTCTTTTCTTATAAATGACTCTTTCGTTAAACCTATACTAATTGCATCTGATTTAATTCAGCCTCCAGGCCATCTAACTTAGATATACTCCAGATTTGTGCCCCATAAAGAAATTGAGGAACCAGCTTTGCCATAATCAACTTCCGGGCCGGCAAATAATCTACCATGCCTATTCCAATAAAATCCGGCTATTCCAAGTCCTGTTGCCCTAGCCGCAGCCCGAGCTGCTTTAAATTGGGCATTCCACGTAGGAGCTGCAGATATCAAGACTCCTAAGTACTTGTATTGTTGGACTTGATAAATGCTGTTACCATCCATATACCATTTGTGTTGGATCCGTCAGTTGCTGATCACCAGAACTTTGGTTTTTGAGTAATTAACTGTTACTTATTTACCTTCCTGTAGCGGTGATGTATTTGATGAATTTTTGTTGGGATTGTTCCCTATTTTTATTTATATGGTGTTATTATTGGTGTATTGGCTACATAATAATAAAGTTACTTACTTACTTACTATACTAATTGCATTCATCAGCACCCTAGTGGCCATGCAACTACGAAGGCTTCGTTTCCAAAAGGGCCAATTCTAACAGTGTGTGCATTTAAATGCTCAGAGTAAAAAAAGTGGAAGTTCAACCATGTTTTCCCCTTTCACATCTTCTTTTTAGAAAGAGTAGGCATAAACTGCTGCAGCCCTGGGGCTGATATACTGACAATCTTATACATGGGTTTTCTTAATGTGATGACACGATTCACGCACATGCACACACACACACACGCACAGAAACAAGCAGTTACTTGAGCAAGCAACATGGGAGATATTTTGTCAATCTCTGGGATATGGAGCAATTTCTTAATGAAACCCATATCAATGTTTGGGCTTTGATACAAGGTGAATTAAATTAGCTCCATTTAGTGATGGGATAATCTGGTTTCTGCTATATAGTAAAAATCTGACTAGTTCTTTTGAAAAGTTATTTTATGGTATTTCCCCCCCTCATACTAGAATGTTGTAGCATACTAACTGTGTACAACTTCTTGTTTGTCACTCTGTTGTTTGCCAGAGGAGAAGACTCCTTGGCCTGTGGGCCACAGCCAGCCCGCAGCCGAGTTTGATCTGGCACCTTTCCAATGCTGGATCTGGCTCATGAATCCAGCCCTTACCTTTCTCAAGCACTAGAAGAGTGAGCTCCAGAAGAGAGAGCCAACCCACTCTTGAGGCTTTGTGATCAATCCATGGTATAGATCCACAATCTGAATCCAATGTCAAGATCAAGGCCTTGAACTGGCAACCTTGGCACTCATGGGTAGTGGCTAGGTCACCAGTGCCACTGCCACTCCTTAGCTTGAGCCCTGGATAGGCTATTTAGGCCTACCCCGTACTGACCACATAGCCTCCTGTTAGGCACCCAGTCTCCAGCCTTTCTCCATGCCTCCAGCTTTCCTGATTGGCTGTCTGCCTGTAGAGAAGGCAGGCCTGAAGCCACAGGAAGCTGGGTGGATTATTTGATCATCCTGTCCTTCCTGTCTTTTGACGGACCAGCCCTGTTTACCTCTGGACCAGCTCTCCTTATCCTTGACCCTGCTCCATTTACCCCTGAACTCTGCTTAGTACTTTGTTTTGATTTGGTCCACCATTCTGATCTTGCCCTTGGACTCTTTCTGCCTGTTTGTTACTTGCCCTGAACCTGGTCCTTCTTTGAAACCAGTCTTTCCGTCTGCCTGTTCCCTCACGCCTGTTTGTCTGTCCTGTTTTCTAGTCTGCGTGTTGGTCCTGAGTGTGTTCCTGACACTCTAGCCCTAGGGATGGGTGTTCCAGATTCAGATTAATCCATAATGGCCCATTATGGATCAAACTGAATTATGCCATGCCATTTCCAGATCCGGTGTTCCGGATCTGGATTTCCCCCATCCCATCTCATCGCCCTTGGCTCTGGAGTGTACTTATTGGCCTCAGGAGGCTTGATTGAAGTTCTGCCAGCCCACTGCTGCTGCGGGGGGCCTCTGGGCAGGCTTCCTTGCCGTAGTGCGCTGATGAGCTCTCAGCTCCAGGGCGTGCATGCACAAAATGGCCACAGGGGCCCTTTTCTGGTGGTGGCAGTGGTGCCGCAATTTTGTAAAAGGGAAGTCAGTCTGTGCACATGCAAAATGGCTGCAGCGCATGTACAGAACAGTTGCCTTTTTCCAAAATGGTGATGACACTGCTACTGCCATTTTGGGAAAAGGCTGTGCATGCATAAAATGCCCCCGCTTGGCAGTGCACTACAATGAAGGAGCCTGCTGGGAAGCTCATCACAGGAGCAGCAGGCTGGCAGAGCTTCAATCAAGCCCCCTGAGGCTGGTAAGTACACTCCAGGGATGGGGATGGGGGAGGTTGGACCCACTGCCCCGGAAGGGACTACGGATGGGAACACAGATTTGTTTCCCATTGACCTCAATGGGATCCTAATCTGTAACTAATCTGGAAATTACAGATCCAAATCCTGAATGGATCTGTGTCTGTAATTCAATCTGGATACCCATCCCTAGCATACCCCCAACTCCTATCTAGAGACCCATAGAGGTTGCAATAATTTTCAAAGTGACTTGTGTGAGGAAATTTTTATTTTATTTTATTTTAATTTAATTTATTCATATTTCTATGCTGCTCTTCCTGCAGAGGCTCAGGCTTACAATCATAAAAACAGAATAAAAAGCCATTAAAATCAATAAAATCCCCCCCTTATTGCATTATTTCACACACTCTAAAATTAAGGAAATTAATTACTTATTATTCATATTCCTTAATGAGTTAATCTATACATAGTACGTATTGCACTAATATTAACTTTTAAATTTCAGATGCAAAATAAAAAACATTAACACATTGATTGAGTCATTAAGGCACGTTCGCAGGAGGGGCGGGATACAAATTGAATAAATAAATAAATAAATACAAAATAAAATAAATGTGAATAATAAGTCATTTATTTAATTTTAGAGTGTGTGAAGCAACGTAATATGCGTTGTTACGACAGAATTGTCATGTTCCTTAAAGATAAGGGGTGATAATTTTGAGGGGGAAGGCTATAGAGAGGGTGAAAAATAGTGATGTGCTGCAGTGAAGTAATAAGTTGAAAGTATAGGTCTTAACGTATGCGGATATTATTGGATTGAGGAAATGTGAAAATATTACAAATGATTAATTTGCCGTAACTATTAATTTAAAACCTTGTTTTTTAAATGTTGGAATTTAATCAGGTTTTTGAAATGTTGTCTTGAGTGGGGAAAGAGTGTTTGGGGTGCAGGGAAAGGGTTATTGGAGGAAATGGGTGTGAGGGCCGGGGTGAATGGGGAAGGAGTATTGGGGTTAATGGAGAGATAGGTGGGGGGCTGGAGCAGAATGGGGAGGGAGCTGAATGGGGAGGAAAGGGTTGATGGGGGAAGCGGGGATGTGGGGGGCTGGGGTGAGGAGGGGAGGAAGAGGCTGTTTGTGGATTAATGGGGAGACAGGGATGTGGAAACTGGGGGTTAGTGGGGAGGGAGGGTGTGTGGAGACTTTACTGGATTCAGCCACCTAGGGGACATTTAAACTGGCTTTCCTGCCCCAGTGCACCCTGGCTGGGATGTGCCGAGGAAGGGAAGTGGTGACAGCAATTGAATCCTCCCCCACGCAGCCAGCTCCACTTTAGTGGATCCAGCCGCCTAGCGGACATTTAAACTGGATTTCCTGCCCCAGTGCATTCCAATTCACCCCCCCCCACACCCACACAGTTCGCCCTGCTTCTGACCTCACCTGCCCCCCCTCACTCTCCTCTACCCACCTGGTCTCAGCTCACCTGCCCCCCGTACCCTCCTCCTGTTCAACTGGTACCATGAGACAAACTACCACCTCCCCTCCCCGTCCTCCCGACCTGTTCCCCTCCCCCTAATATCCTGAATCCCACTCCAGCCATACTTACCCCCCACCCCAGCTAACCTGCCCCACCATCAGACATACTTACCCCCACCCCGGCTGACCTGACCCCCTACGCCAGCTGACCTGATCCCTTCACCACTCAAACTTATCCTCTGCCCCAGCTAACCTAACCCCCCACAACTATGCCTACCTCCCCGCCACAGCTAACCTGACCCCTCCACTACCCATACTTACCCCCCGCCCCAGCTAACCTAAACCCCCCACCATCTATACTTACTGTATCCACTGGCCAATGAGCAGGGCAAGCAGGTCCCAGGCAGTTGCATGGCACCGTGTGATTGCTCAGTGCCTCCTGCCTCCCAGAACCAATCATGGGGGCTCTGGAGAGGGCACTGCAACCCTTTACGTTGCAGGGCCAGGCTGTTTGACTGTTGTTCTGTGTTAGCTCTTGATGTTTCCGGTTACACAATGCTGATGCTGCTTGCACTAAAAATCTTCCCCATCCCTCAGTGTTATACCTTACCTTTTCTTATACCCTTTATTTTACCTTTTACCTTTCCTGGTCTGTCTCCCTGTACATATATATAGATAGATGTAGGTTTAGGTATATAGATTAGATAGATATATAGATTAGATTAGATATAGATTACAGATATAGATAATATAGAGATTAGATATACCCTATAGTTTTTTCTTTCTCCTTCCTCTGACTGTCTCCCCCTGTCGATAGATAGATTAGATAGATACTAGGCTTTTTTATTAAATATATTAACATTATATTTATTTATTTATTTTATGAATTTGTACCCCGCCCCTCCTGCGAACAGCTCGGGGCGGCTTCCAACAATAAAAATGCAATACATAAAAACAGTTTAAAACCATCAATAATAATAACAATCATGTATAAAATTATTAAAACCGGGCCCGGACCTCTATTTAAACAAACAGTAAATAAGGTAGGGGAACTAAAAACCTTACCCCAGGAAGGGTATTATAGGACAGGAATAGGATAGATAGATACTTAGAACACATAGCCGATTCGTTAATTAATTTCATTAACAACAATAAAGACAGTTTTTAATAATGAAAAACAAAAACAAAAAACAACATTGGTCCTTGGTGCACACCCCTAGCAATTAGACCTGTACTGATAGTCATCTTGAGTAGCGCTTTACTCCAAAAATGGTCCCATTCAGTTCAACAGGACTATTAATGCAGCATTATTGCTGGGACTGTGACTGCAAAAATGGATGCTAATCCAATTCTGTCATTTGACTGTCATTGTTACAATACTTAGTACTATTAGAACCAAGTGGACAGTAGAGAGCAAAAGTATCTGTTCAAACATATGTGAATTTTGATGTAACTGTGTGCAGACCCATTGAATGTTGCTGTTCCCTGAGCATTCAAGCACTCCCAAATGACAAACTACAAACTTGAATTCTCAAATCATTGTTGAGATGATTATTTAACTATTGGTGCTTTCCACTGCTCTGTGGAATTAGGTGAAGTGCTAAAAAATGGCTTGAGCAGGAAGGACAATAAGATGGTGTCAGGATCTTTCAAGTATTTGCATTTTTAGCCTATTTCTTTAATATTACAGTTTTATGTCAGCTTCCTATTAGCTGCATTATGATGTTCCAGGTACATTCTAAATCGAGTGGGCCTGCTGTGCTGCCTGGTACATTAAAACCTGATATTTCATTGATTTCAGTGCAATGTTAATGAACAGTGGCGCTACAGCAGGTGTTGTGGATCAGCACACTGTAAGCTGACTCTGGTCCTGCATACAGAATATTTTTGCGGTCATTGTACACCATTAGCTGATATAGATTAACCCCTGAACATCATTTCTAGATGCAGAAAGGAAAATTCCTAAAGCTTAATATTTCTCTTGTTTTCTTAAAATGAGAAAACCTTCAAATGAAGCTAAGGTACTGACTGAGCTTGAAAAGAGGTGGCCTGCCTAATTCTGTCCTCAACTTCCCCCTTCAGGTATCACCTGGGGAATGGTAAAGGTATACTTTGTGACTAACAATTCTGAAGTGAGAGGGCTGCATCATGAACTTGTATCAGATGCCTGCTTGTTCTCCACAGCCATGTGGTGAACATTCCCTTTCTTAAGTGAAGACTGGCGGACAGGTCAGGGAACTAATCCTTAGTAAGAACACAAAACGTGCCATACTAGGTCAAGACCAATGGTCCATCAAGCCCAGCATCCTGTCCCCGACAGTATCCACCCATGTCGCATTGGAGAAGTACCCCAAAAGTCATAGTGGAGTGATTCATTCCCTGCTCCTATCCCCCAACCTACTTGACAAATAGCCATTTACAGACCAATCCTCCAAGGTCCATAAACCTAGCCATGCTGCTATTTAAACCTAGCTATGCTACTGGTCTTCACAACAACCTCTGGATAAACAATGAACTCCAGTGTATGAGATTAGATGAATAAGAGCCCTTTATCTTATCAGGGTCGAAATAACTTGCTTCTTTGCAGTCCTTAAACACTTTCCCCTCTGCTAAAGTAAATGTCCTATCCCAACATTCATTCACATGACACAAATGCATTTAAATCTATCCTGTAATCTAAACTCCATTCTTAGTTCTGCTGTAATGGCCAGTTCTAGCTGTCTCTAAGCCATTCTTCTATCGAACTCAGCCTTCTCATATCTGGATCTAGAGACTGTACCAGAAGACCAATGTAAATCTCCCCATATAGTTCAGATATGTTAGAGTTCACATTTCCCTCCCCCCTCCCCCAACCTTTTGTAGTATAGTCAAAACTAATATTTTATTTTCTAGCTAGACTTATCATCCAAATTAACTTCAGAGACATATGATCACAGAAAATCATAGGATTGCTAGTGACCTCAAAGGTTATCTAGTCCAACTCCCTCCAAGGCAGGATACCCTACAACTACAGCATCACAGACTGGCGCTTCTTCAGCCTGTTTTTTAAAACTTCCAGCGAAGGGGATTCTACAGCTTCCATAGGCAACCTATTCCATTCCCCAACTATTCTGACACTTAGGAAGCTTTTCCTAATATTTAACCCCAATCTATCTTGCTGCATTTTAAACCCATTCCCCCTTGATCTGTGGCAGTGGAGAACAACTATTCTCCGTCTTTTTTGTAGCAAGATACTTTTGTGGTAGATGCGTTTAGATATTTGAAAACTGCTACCATGTCCCCCGTAGCATTCTTTTCTGTAGTCTAAACATGCCCAGTTCTTTTGGCCTTTTCTTGCATGGCTTAAGTTACATTCTAGTCCCCTTTTATCATCTTTGGGTATTTTCAGACTTTATGAGATCACAGTGAACCACGGTCAATACCCACATGGGGCCAAAGCGCCCTGAAGGTCTGTTAGGCGGCCGCCAGATGTTCACCATGGTCGATTCCCACATGGGATCAATTTCAACCACGCTTCTAGGTCTCCCCGCCGGACAATCCCCGAAAGCGTGGTCAAAGAGATTCCCGGCGGGAACCAACAAAAAGTAACGTCTGGCCGGCAACCACGGCCCGGAATCCCCGGCAGGATTCTGTGCTGTGGTCAAATCGGGCGGGCACTACGGCCGCACGTTACACCGCGCGGCCCTGCCCCCTCCCTGATTCCCCATCGGGATCATCCGGCATGTCTGTTCGGGGCTTTTATTGGCCACAGGGGGTGGTTGTTCTGTTCACCCCCACCGGGGATCCACCGTGGTGAATCGGGACGGCGTAACGTCTGAAAATACCCTTTGTTGCTGTCCTCTGAATCCTCTCAAGTTGGTTGACATCTTTCTCAAAGTCCATAACCCAGAACGGAAAACAGGACTCCAGGTGAGGTCTCTACACTGTCAAGTTAACTGCCACCATTACATCTCCTATTTAGTGTGCGGGGTTATGCCTGCCAACAAAAACACGAGTAAACGTGAGTTTAAGCATACACACGCATGCGTGCGTGCGCACACATTAATGTGTTCCATATTTTTATAATTTTTTGCAATAAATTAAAGCCTACAGCTATTAAATAGCTTCTTCACTTAATACTGTATATCCAGTGCAGTAAACGATTGTGACCATCACCTAAACAACTATGCCTGGGTGTCAGGCTTGAGTGCAAGTTTCCCAAAGAAGCATGTTTTCCAAATGATTGACTAGGATGTATGTTTTGAAGATAAAATTAGGAGAGGATTATTCCTCTCATAATTCTGCAAATTAAAAAAACAACACTTAAATGCACAATGTGTATAGTTTTATAGTAATGCCAAATCCTTCAGCAGTATTTGGATTTTGCTATTTGAATCATGGAAATAAATAACAAACAGCGTCTGACCCCTATTCTCCACACTAAGTCAGGGCAGCTATTGAACTCGTCTTTGTTAAAAGCTGCTGCTTCTGGAACGACATCCATTTTCCTTTCTCCAAAGGGGATTTTCAGTTGTAATACTTATAATTACATGTAAATTATGTGTTATGCTTTCATAAATTTTCTTCTAAACAAGAATGCCTAATTCGTTTGCACAGCAACATGGATAATCTCTCTTGATCCATGACAGCATGTGGATTAGGTCACAAAAAATGATAATTTTTAATAATTTGTGTCAAGTGGTAAATGAGTTGGCGTTTCTATTCTGCATCACTTTAATATGCTGTGAATTGCCTTAACACAATACAGTGATTGCTTTCTGCCATTGTGAATGTGCTTAAGCTTTGATACTTAAAACTGATAATTGCTAATTCCTTCTAAATCCCTTGAGAATTGTTCTGTAGTTCCAATAAACCTTATATTTTTAGGCTAAAGCTGAGTCTATAAACCTGCACATTGTTTTTCTACCGCACAAACGTTTCACTGAATCAGTCTGCAGCTCTTCCTATTATGTCTTAAGTGAGGTGGTCCTAACAGGTGCAGCCAACACCTGGTTCCATAATCTTAGCATTTTGTCATCATAGCCAATTTCAATCTCACTCTCCAAGGTATCAGAAAAAGCACAGTAGTCATTTTTATTTTATTTTAAAGCACACTGTCACAAGAACTACTTACTGTACACCACTGTTCAATTAACAATAATATTCTGTATGTATTATTTATTGCAGCAGTAGATTAACCTAAATTATTTTGGTGCAATCAATATGTTCAGATTTATATTTACTGTAAAAAAAAAAAAATCTATTCTAGCTACAGAATACAATGAAAAGCTTTTTGCACAGTGACATTTAATAATGGGGCTTTATCATTATTTAGTGCCTTTGATCCCCCAAAGTCCCATATATACACACACAGGTATATCACTTTACCTACAAGAAAAATGTATTGGGAGTCTATGATAAAATACAGCAGCTGCTTAGCACAGCACAACAGTATTACACAAGCGATTAGGTTAGGAAAGAAGGAATTCTGTTCATGAAGGCAAATACAGTGGCAATTCATATAGACCAAATGTACAGTAATTATCCAAATGTGAATTTGGCCATGGTACTTTAAATAGCATGTCCTCTGCAGAGGTGACCAAAAGATTAATGCAGACTGAGGAAATAACCAGTTGTAGCTTTAATGAGCACAATTCACATTTGGCCATTAAGTTCCAATTGCATACATTTTAACCTTGTTATTCTTCCTATGACCAAACTAAAAGCACTTTTAATTCTGCAAGCAAAAATGAAGTTTCACTGTTCAACACAGTCAAGAGATAAAATCTTGAAAAGCCTCAGAAGATTCATCGTTTACTATCTGAAATGTTTACATGAACCAACAAACATTTTTTCTTGGCCTCAGCTCAATAATGGGTGAAATAAATCAACAACTGATTGCCTATTACACTCTTGAGACTGGACACTTTGCTGCTAGCCATTCTAATGCAAACTCACAGTAGAGGGCAATAAGTATTTTGCTTTTTTAAAATATATATATATATATATATATATATTTATTTATTTTCTTCAAGCTGAAGATATTTGGGCAACAACAGTATCATCTACTATCTCCTAGAAGCAACCAAACGTTTTTCCATCTATGTAATTAGTAGTAATCTATGTATTAGTAGTAATTGTGAGGCAGGGTGTTCCACAAGGTCTTTATTCTATAGCCAGTTATCAAACACTCATGGTTAAAGGTGTGAATTAAGCACTAAAGGAAAGGAAGCTGCAGGCTGGCATGTGCCGGATCTAGGGAAGATGGGTCCTTGGCGGTGTGGGCTCCCTTATGACATGGGAATGTTTGATGGTCATCATTGTTAAACCAAAATGGGACATAGGATATACAACACATGAGCTCGGGTGAGACGGATCCCCACGTGCCCCGGGATGGGCAATTGCTGCCACCACAATTTGGGGCCGGCAACGAGAGCAGACCACATGGTCCATCCCCTGCGGGGTAACAGGGCAGGTGGGCTACTGTCAGATGTCCTGCCACGCCCTGGGGCAGACCAAGGCATTGGCCACATGCGCAGGTGCCTGGTTTTGCCCCACCCACCATCCCACCCCTGGCCAGTTCTTCATCATCTTCCAGTCGGGCAGAGACTGAGCTGAGGAGAAGCAGAAACAGAACCCACCCGGTGGGCAGCACAAGACAGAGCACACACTGACAGCAGCACAAGGCAGGCAGTGCAGCCACTGCCTCCGGGGCTCAGACACAGCAAGTGGAGGGAGGGAGAGGTGCCAGTGTCAGAAGCGTCTCTGGAGTCAAAGCAGTGGACTCACTGGACATAGCATGTAAGTCGACAGTTTTCTGCAATAAGGATGGGGCTGGGGAGATGAGGGCAGGGGAGAGCATGGTGATGGGGAGGTGGGGTTTAAGCCAATTTCTTGCACCTGGATCCATTCCAACCTAGCTAGACCCCTGGTTAGATCCAGATCATTCTGTAAATGTACTTTTGCAATTCCTCCTGTCTAAGAAACTGCCACATGAAGACTCTTCCTTTGCCAAAAAAGAAAAAGAATAAACAAAGATTGGAAAGTACTTGATGTTGAATTTGCAAGTCAGCTGAAATGTGGTGACTAATGGAGCTGCTCTCCGAGGTACCCAAGAGTCTACTCTTTACATTTGTACACGCCATTACATTTCAAGAGATCAGAATGCCATGGAGGCAGTACTGTCATCTTCCATGGGCAGTGGAAAGCTTGATGCCATGCTACTACGGGAATCTGTCATAGATGATGGGGTAAGGATCAAGGTTCTGCAGGTTCTTTGCTTCCTGTAAATTTCCTCTGAACAGCCGCTGAAAGTTATTTGTCATACTTTTACTGCAGTCATTACTTTACAGCACCATAAATTACTTTAATTTTGCTCTTTAATCAGTTTCAACAAAATTAGCAATGCAACACTGATAATCTCATGTATGTCATATTAAGGGCTCTACAGATGAGATTTAGTTTCTCTCACAAGGTTGATTTTCACATATTGTTTATAACAAAACCCCCAGCAACAGCTCTGCTCTCGTGCCATTTTTATAACGTCTGCAACGTCTGCACTTTTGGGCACTCTGCAATACCTGACCAGCACAGGAATGATACAAAGACAGAATGACAGAAATTTTGTAGTTCCATTCATCACATTCAGGAGGATTTGACAGGGTGTATTGTACCCTTGCTGGATATTTCTTGGTCACTCAATCCTCCTGGCTGTTAGAGTGGCTAGCAGAGATCAGGATGCTATGGAGGCTAAAGCAGACTGAGAAAGTTTGTCTTAACTCCTACCCAAGTTTAGAAAGAGCTTTTATGTCTGTTCTTGCACACAGAGAGCCCTCTCAGCCCTCACTGAACATGACACAGCCCTCCTCATGAAGAAGGCAGTGCCCAAGAAGCATGGAATGTCAGAGGGAAACAGAACTCCTATCCCTGACAGAAGCTTAATATAAATGTGTATACATTAAGGTCATATTTAAAGTAATAAAACTACAAACACGCCTGTTAGAGTGGAAGGGGTTTTCTCTAGAGAGAGAATTCCAGACCACAATCTTTAAATTTGGATGTTTATTATTAATTATTAATATAGTGCTAGCAGTGTACCTGGCACCGTACAATCAGTAGTTATAGACAGGTCCCTGCCCCAAGGGGTTTACAATCTTAACCAATGAATGAGACGATAGCCCACTGGAGTCAGGGTTCAGTCCTTGCAGCCCCCACCCATAGGTTTAGTGTGTAGAGCTTAATAAATGGGCATATAGTAGTCGTTAGGGCTGAAACGAAGAATTTGCTGATTATTAAGGTATTCATTTCAGAGAGGCCGAATTCCAAAATTCTGAGGACCAAGGCCGTTATTCGGAAAATGTCTGCACTCGTGGGGGGCTGCTGGCAGACAGTTGAGCTTCTTCTGGAAATGAAACCTAGTGCCATATTTGGTAGGAGGGGGGTATGGGAGGGGACAACTGAGCCAGATGGCAAGTTTTGATTGGCTGGCCAAGTCAGATGGTCAGCTTTTGAATTGGCTGGCAGTCTGCACTGCAGCCATTTTGTCCATTCTCTTTGATGAATTTGGCTGCAGCTACAGTGCTGCTGGATCTGTGTTTGTGTGTGCCAGGCCGGGCCGGGCCTGGCCTGGCCTGATATGGTTTGGCCTGGCCTCTGGTCCATCTGCCTCCCCTTTAGCACCGGCCAGCAGTTTTTCCATTTGCACTCCTTAATGGCATTTCCATAGCAGCTGGCTGCAGGCCTCTGTCTGTGTGTTCCTTATTGGCATTCACAGGGTCGTCAGGTCTGGGAATGGCAATAGGAAGCGCAGAGGCACAGCCATGCAGGTGGCTACTCTGAGTGGCCTTTGCCTGTGGCTTTCCTATGGCCATTCCCTTTGCACAGGCTTTTCCCCATTGGGGTACTATGGCCCTTCACCAAGCTCCCTTGCCAATGGCCACCCCCTTCCCTTTCAATCCCCCGACCACATACTGCTAAGCCATCCCGCCCCTCTCCACACCACGCCCCCCCCCAACAGCCAAAGAAGCACAGAAAGCATGGATTATGAAAAATTTAAAAAACGATTTTAAAAAAAATCCAACTGTTTCTTCTTGTGCCTACTTCTGCTCTTGGGGCAGCTTGGTCTGATCACTTGGGTGGCGGGACGGGCAGGGGAATATTTTCTCAATCCTCCTCCAGCAGATCTAGCTGTGAGTGGAGTGTTCGTGGAAGGCATGCAGGAACGATTGGCAGGAGGGGAGGTGGACCTAGGATTCAACTGTGGTGGATTGGGCAGTTGTGTTGGTGCTGTTTGTTGCCCAGCTATTGGCTTGAGCCATACTCCTCCACAGGTCATTAAAGAGAATGCAATGGCTGTGAAAAAGCAAACATCAGGCATGTACTGCCACTCAGGAAGAACTGGGAGGATGCATGTTTGAAAATGCCACATTGGGCTTTTAAGTCGGACGTTGCTCTTTGAAGCGCTCTAACATTTTTCACCCATGACTTGATGGTGCTGCTGGATCTGGACATGAGGAGGCTTCACACAACCTAACTGATGGGCATACATTAGCCTGCATTCACTCCCATGGTCAGTGTGATGTAGTGGTTAAGAGTGCAGTACATGAACAAGAAGGTAGGGGGAGGCCCCCGGTCCAGGTCTCACCTTAGCCATGAACTCACTGGGTGATCCTGGGCCAGTCATAGATCTCTCAGCCTAGCCTACCTCGCAGGGTTGTTGTGAGGATTAAGAATTGAGTTAATTTAGTTAATATTACAGTTAATAAGAATTGTAAGCCCCCCTGAGCCTAAGGGATAGGGTGGGATAGAAATCTAAATAAACAAAATAAATAAAATGGCAGATTATGCATGCTCTGGGGACCCCACCATGAGTGGGGGCTGCATGTCTGGTGGGTGGGGACCATGTGGCTGGTGCGGGCAAACACCTAATAAACGGGCAGGTGGACACTATGGCAACTGTATGGCAGGTAACTCTATGGCAGATCACCTTAAAAACATCGCTATTTACCATTTATTTTGCATTCTAAGTGCTTCCTATCCTTATTCAGTTCACTCTTGCAACAACCTTATGAAGTAGGTCATTATTCTTCCCATTTTACTGATGGGGAACTTAGGCTGAGAGAGAGTGTGACGTGGCCAAGGCCACCCAGTGAGTTTATGGCTAAGACAGGATTTGAACCCCAGGGAGCTCACAGGTCCAAGTCCAACACCTTAGCCACTAGTATAGGCTACACTAGCTGTCATTATGCAATAAACCCAAGGTTCTGGTATGGGAGTGCTTGAAGTTACATGGTATCTCGGTGCACCGTAAGCCAACCATTTAAACAGCTAGATAGATTCATCTATTTCTCAGATGCTGAGCAACTGCAACCCCCATAGAAATCAGTAAGAACTAGAAGTACATACAAGGCCATTTACATTTAAACGCCAGGCACTAGGTGCCCCTTTTTGAAAATCCTGGCCCAACTAACAGAAAAGGATATGGACACATGATGACTGAACTTGCAACATTTTCCAGTCTTTGGTGCGGGGGCAAGAACAGCAAGCAACTCACCACCTGTGGTCCTGGACTAAATATTAGGGAAAAAAGCTTATTTGTGCATGTGACAGACCCCACAGCCAAGACCCCTGGACAGTACCTGGGAGCGCCGAGAGGCTCCAGCGGCAGTGGCGGCAGTAGCGCTGGTGTGGAGCGCAACGAACGGGGAGGTGCGGAGACTGGTGGCGGTGACGTCAGTAGGAGGCGATGGGCACAGGACGGGACGCGCATGCTGCGGCCGGAACAGGAGGGCACCACTAGAAAAGCCAGAAGAGCGAGAGAGATGGGAGGAAGGACTGGAGGCGGCGTGAACTGTCACAGGGAAGTACCTGCAGTCTCCTGACTCAGGGTGGGAATTGTAGGAACACCCGTGCAGTCCACTGGAGGAGGAACTTGACCCTGGAAGCTGGGGAGGGGGAGGGTAGGCACAGGCTTTGGCCTGCAGAGGGTATCCCGTCAGGAGGGCCAGGTGCAGTCCTCGTCCCTCGCAGGGATCCTCCAAAGAAAAAGGGGGTCTACCTACCCCACCGGCCCCGAGTTTGGAAGCTGGTGGGGCACAAACCTAGGGGACCCGCCACAACTGGCGTTGGCCTGAGGGGGCGGGAGGCCTGGGGCACAGACCTTATGGCACGCACGCGGGGGCGAGGGGCGATGGATGCTGAGGCGATGTTAAAATGGCTAATGGAAGCCCATAGGGTGCAGATGGAGACAGCGGGGGTTACTGCAACAATTGACTTCTGAGTTGGCCAGCACCCAGATGCGGAGCCAGGCTCAGTTGGCAAAACAAGTCTCTGCCCTAATGTCCCCGGCCATCAACGCCTTAACGGCCTGTGCTCCCGGGTCCGGGGAAGCAAAGGGCCCCAGGTGCGGCTTACTAAGATGTCGCCCACTGATGAGCCGGATGCATTTTTGAACGTTTTTGAGCGGGTGGCTACTGCACGAAATGGCCCAAATTCTGTTGGCTCCATGTCTGTCAGGCCTGGCACAAGCCACATATGACAGGTTGGAGGCTGAAGAGCCAGCCGATTTTGCTAAAGTTAAAGAAGCTATTCTACGGGAGTTGGACATTTCAGAAGAAACTTATAGGAAGTGGTTCTGGGGGGAGAAATATCCCCCAGGGGCCTCCCCTTAGACCATGGCCCAGCAACTGCAGACCCATTGTCTGCAATGGCTAGAGCTGCAGAAACGGTCCACCCATGAGATAGTCGAGCTCTTACTGACTGAACAATTTATTCAGATACTGCCTCCAGGGGGACGGGCGTGGGTGACTCACCACTGAGCCACCTCCTTGGGGGAGGCAGTGCACGTAATGGAAAACTATGAGGCCTTTGATGGAACTATGGGGCATGGGGGCCAGAAAGGAAACCCCCCCCGGGACGAGAGAGGCCTCAAGCTGAAAGGGACTACTGCCCAGGCCTCACCTGGCCAGGAAGCACCCGGGGACCCGGGTGTGCTGTCAATGCGGCAAGCCAGGGCACTTTAAAAGGGATTGCCCCATGATGGACTGCACATTTGCAGATGGTTGGTTGGGGGATGACACGACAGAAACTCCAGGGAGGGGGAAACCCCTGGTCCCTGTGTGGATAGAGGGACAGGATTATGGGCCCCCCATTGACACTGGGTGTGGAAAAACCTTGGTCCGGGCGGGCATTCAAGGGGTACCATGGTCAGGCCCCCCCAGGGTACACATGGGGAGATACAATCCTACTCTACTTGCTCGGTGACCATGTCAGTGTCAGGGCAGTTGATGCATCATCAGGTAGGGGTGGTACTTGGGTTGGCCCACCCCGTCATTTTGGGACGGGATTGGGGAGCATTAGCTTCTCTGTTACTGCCGGAAATGGACCAAGAAGGTGTGGCTTGGGGGGGGCGTGGCTTGGGGGCATGGCTTGGGGCAGGCAGAGTGCACCAGATTTGGGGTCTAGCAAAGCTGAGTCCCCAGACTCAGATCCTCAGCAGCCTGGCAGGGGTGAGTGGGAGGTTATGGGGGGCCGGCAGGGGGGAGACTGCCACTGGTGGGGGTACTGGCCCTCATTTCAGTGCTCTGGCTCCCCAAATCACTCTGTTCTAGTGCTCAATGGCCCCCAACCCAAAATCACTCTGTCCCTTGCTATGCATCCTACAGTAAGGCTTCTTCATTCCTACAGCAGCTGCACTAGTATTCCACAGGCCCTGTGTTTAGCTTAGCAAA
>QEPC01014905.1:1852461-1877344 GCA_003113815.1 Sphenodon punctatus | reverse complement strand
CTCCCAGCCCCCCAGGCCAGGCCCCGGCCCCAGCAGCCCACCAGGCCAGCCCACCAGGCCCACCCCCCCAGGCCAGGCCCCCCATCCCCCCAGCCCAAAAGAGACCAACCCTCCCAAGCAGACCCTACCTGCTGCCCCAGGGCTGAGGCTCTGTCCTCCCCTGCCTTGAGGAGCTCGAGACCATCACGTGATCTATTATTGGCCTACAGTGAGCGTGCACAATCCAGTTGAGTTGAGAGAATGTTGGGAGCCATCTCGAAGAACCTTCTTTACAAGGTGGCAACCTTCTGATCAGCACGTAGAGAGGGGAGGAGGAGCTGTGTTTGAAAACAGCCTTATCTCCCAGCCCAATCGAGTGTCCCCACTGCTGCTGCAGCTGCTGCGCCGGTGCAGAAGGTTTGGGAGTGGGCAAAGGAAAACAGGCTCGAGACTCAACAAAAGCAGAAAACTTGGTTCGATCGGTGGGCTAACCCCCATCAGTTACAAGTAGGCCAATGAGTCTTAGTGTTATTACCTACATCGAAGTCTAAGCTCCTAGCCACCTGGCAGGGTCCCTATGAGGTGGTAAAACAAAGAGGGGAAGTAGATTATGTGGTTCATCAGCCTGGCAAGCGGCCCGAGCTCCAGAGATACCACATTAACCTACTGAAGGAATGGAGGGACAGGGATCCGGAGCCGACTGAGGCCTTGGGGGGAGACCTCACGGGGGAAGGTTGTCTTACAGTTGTGGGACAAAATATCCCGGTTGGGAAGGACCTAGACATCTCACAAAGGGCCAAGCTACAGGCGCTGGTAGCAACCTTCCCGCAGGTGTTCACCCCAGCCGCACTACCTTAATCCAGCATAACATTGTGACCGAGAGAGGAAACGTGTGACAGCCGCCACGATGGAACCCCCACCATCTCTGGTGGATGAAGGAGGAGGAAGTCCACAACATGCTAGAGCTCAGAGTTATCAAGAAGTCAAACTGTCCCTGGTGTAGTCAACCCGTACTGGTGGGGAAACCTGACGGCTCCATGCGGTTTTGCATTGACTTTAGGAAAGTAAATGCTGTCTCCTGCTTCAATGGCTACCCTATGCCTCGAGTCGACGCCTTGCTCGAACAGTTGGGTGAGGCACAGTATCTGTCTACGCTGGATCTTACCAGAGGCAACTGGCAGATTCCCCTTGCTCCGGAAGCCCAGGAAAAGATGGCTTTCGCCACCCTCTTAGGACTTTTTCAGTTTGTGCAGATTCCGTTTGGACTACATGGGGCCGCTGCTACCTTCCAATGGCTGATGGACAAGCTACTCACCGCCACGGAGCTTACGCTGCAGCATACATAGACAACATCGTTATATTTAACTCAACATGAGCCAAACATCTCAAACATCTGCAGAGAATCGCACAGGCCCTGGCTGATGCGGGGCTTACGGCCAACCCCAAGAAATGTCGTCTAGGGCTACGCAAGGTTGTTTATCTGGGGTATCGGGTTGGTAAGGGCCAACTCCGGCCTGTGTGGGACAAAGTCCAAGCAGTAAAGGCTTGGCCCCAACCGACCACGAAACGGCAATTCCTCAGCCTCACCCGCTATTACCGGCAACATGTACCGCAGTTCGCGACTCTGGTGGCTCCCTTGTCAGATTTGACCGGCAAGAACCAACTGAACCCCATCTGATGGAACCCTGCTCTCGCACGGGCTTTTGATACTTTGAAGGACCGGCTCTGTAACGCCCCTGTTCTCTATATGCCCGACTTCTCCCGCCCGTTCATCCTGCAAACCGATGCCTCAGACGTGGGGATAGGGGCTGTCTTGTCTCAAGTAGTGGGAGGGGAAGAACACCCCATAGCGTACCTCAGCCTCAAGCTAGACCTCCGGGAATGGGCATACGCTACCGTTGAAAAGGAGGTCCTGGCCGTTCGCTGGGCAGTGGTATCCCTGCGGTATTACCTGTCCGGTACCAAGTTCATCCTGGTCACTGACCACGCCCCCCTTCAATGGTTGGCCTCCATGAAGGACTCCAATGCCCGGTTACTACAGCCCTATAGGTTTGAGGTCTGCCGCCGCGCTGGGTGCCTCCATCGTAATGCTGACTTTTTGTCCCAACAGGGTGACTCGGCGCCACAGCTGGACCCCCCCCCCCGGGTGACCTCTTGGTGGGGTGTGTGTGTGACAGACACCACAGCCGGGACCCCCGACCCCCGGACAGTACCTGGGAGAGCTGAGAGGCTCCGGCAGTAGCGGTGGCGGTAGCGCTGGCACGGAGCACAATGAATGGGGAGGTGCAGAGACTGGTGGTGTTGACATCAGCAGGAGGCGACGGGCGCATGGTGGGGCACGCACGCCGCGGCCGGAACAGGAGGCCGCCACTAGAAAAGCTGGAAGAGTGAGAGAGACGGAAGGAAGGACTGGAGGTGGCGGGAACTGTCACAGGGAAATATCCACACTCTCCTGACTGGGGGTGGGAATTGTAGGAACGCCCGTGCCGTAACAGGGCATCCAGTGGAGGAGGAACTTGACCCTGGAAGCCGGGAAGGGGGAGGGTAGGCACAGGCTTCGGCTTGCGGAGGGTATCCCATCAGGAGGGCCAGGTGCGGTCCTGGTCCCTTGCAGGGATCCTCCGGAGAAAAAGGGGGTCTCCTTACCCCACCGGCCCTGAGTCTGGAAGCCAGTGGGGCACAAACCTAGGGGACCCGCCACAGTGCATGCCATCATATTCCATGATGGTTAGTCACACTGCATGAGAAAGCCTGGCTTTAGACAAATTGAAGAGAGACTAATGGAAATTCCTCCCCCCCCCTCCCCCCTTTTAAAGATAGTATTAGTGGATTACAGGATCTGAAGGAATTTTGGGGGGTAAAAAAGCATCTCTTCTTAGAAATCCACCTCTCAGCAGGAAGACCAGCAGCTGAAACTAATTACCTGCTGCCAAGACAGATGAGTACATCTGGCCCATCTGACAGGGAAGTGGAATGATAGCTATTAGCTGGGCAGGCTAGGGCTTCCTTTGCCATTGGGGAGCAATCAGACTCTGCCACTCGAGTTCTAATTGAAGTTTCTGCCACAGTCTGGGAACCAACAGAATCAATGATACGGCAGAGACTGTGTAATGTGGCTACACAATGCCTAGCACAATGGGGCACACCCATGCTGTTGAGACCTAGAGGTGCTACCATACCATGCATAAAGTACAACCAGTGAAACAATAGTGACAGCTCCTCATCATTACAGAGCAAGGATGTAGCTCCCATACGTGCTGACAGTGCAGCTGCAGCAGGGTCTAGCAGCCTGGGGGCCCATCTGCCCTTTATATTATAGCTATGTTGGGCACCCCTGGCTGGTGCATCGGGGAGAGAAGGAGGAGGGATTATTTCATCTTCTACACCAGGAACCATTCCAACCGAGTGTAATTGATTGCCAACCAAGCGGTTCCCCTGTAAAGTTTATCACGGGGATTCCAGCTATTTAACAGGGAGACACTGGACCAAAACACAGTGTAACAGTGAACAGTTTTTAATATAACAAGGATTGAAATAATGACTTATATTAACTTGGGAAGCTTCCCACATCAAAACGGAATACTTGCTATTCAATATCCAGGCCTGTAAAGTGTGGCTAACAGTCCTGTCCGCCTGAACTGTTGTGGATGGTGATGATGGCGGTGAGTGATGGGGGACCACTTTGTCCAACGTCTCAGTCCTTAGCTGCAAACCATGTTGCTGACCACTCTAACCACTTGGCCGATTTCTTCCTCCTGTTGCGTGGAAACGCTACCCAATCACTCCTTTCCACTGTCCTCATAGAGGCCCCTTGTTTGATTACAAGGAGCCAGTCCCTTCTCAGTCCTGCCATCTCCTCAGCAGCCAACTCCTCCCCCTCTTCTGCCCCCCCTTTTAAAAAACCCACAACATTCCATCCTCCACCAAGCCAGCGCCGGACCTTTTACTGGCTCACGCCAACGTTCCATTTTGAGAGGGGAGGGGGAAAGAGAGTCGGAAACCTACTCCTGGCAGCACTGACTAGCTCTGCTACACTGGCTACCCCCCTGCTACAGAGTGTATTTCATCCTGACGCATGAACATGTTTGGGCATGAGGCTCTGGAATGCTGAGCATCTTCCTCTTCCAGAGAGGAACAAAATAATCCATCATCTATGCCTCTCAAATCTGAACCTTTGGAGTACCATTTTTGGACAAACAATTGGCTTAGCATCCCTATCCATCATGCTGATCTGCTGCTCAGATCATTTCCTCTGCTCTTGGATTTTTTTTTTATGTACTGCAAGTTTTTCATCCAGTAGGCAACCACTGTTGATCATGCCAAATATCCAGTTTTTGAATGTCTGCTGCCTATGGGCCAAGTCTCATGCTCCCATTGTCCAGATCACCACGTTGGTATCTAGAGCACTACCATCCAGTCGGCAGCTGTGGAGTTTAGTAGGTAGATAAAGGGGAAACTCCTGTTTGTGTCTGTTACCTTTGTCTCACATCAAATACTTGCTATTCAACCCTACTGTAAAGGTTACTTTTAATTTCTGGAGGGTTTCAACACCTCAGGTAGCTCTACCTTGTAAACTGTAAAGATCTAATGCAGCCTAATGTAATGTAACTCATTAGAACTCTAATGGAAGATTTTAATACATGGAGACAGATCAGGTAGTATAAAAGATTAATTTAATTCTCACTGATTGCTTTTGCACAAGCCTGTGAATTTCTCTTCCACAATTTATTGTTTATAAGAATATTGCAAGGTATGCCTACATTTGACAAGACCTGGCATGTCTGCTCCTACAGGTTTTGGAAAATTTCAGTCTCTTTCTATTCTGGTCAGGTACAAAGTCCTCTGAGGGTTTTATTGGAGTTTGGAGAGGCGCTTCAATGCATACATTCCCCAATTTAAGCATAAAATAACCATAAACGCCAGGTGAAACTTTACTGCAGACGACACATAATATTTATAAGAAAAACACTGTCTGCATTAAACAATTCTTGTTGTCTTCAATAATGTGTTTGCACAGTGCACAGTATATACAAGATACACTCAACTGTCCTTAGTTTCCAGGAGAAAGTTTGCTCTATATTCATTTGAATATAACAGTCCTTTCCCTCCTTTCCTTAGCATACAAATAAATTTAGACATAAGAAAGAATTTGTGAGAGAAACAGGCCATACACACTAAACTTTTTCTTAAAGGATGCTTCTCCATCCCTCACTGCAGTTCAGCATGAACTGCCAATTTGCATTTAAGCAAAATTTACTAGATTAAAAATAGTGCCAGCCCATTTTCTCCAATGAAGGTGTGCATATTTATTTTCATCACTGTGATTTGGTTAGCTTCCATGCAGGATGTTTTTGTTTTTTACAATCTTTCTGATGCCTGATTTTATTTATGCCACAACAGAAACGATGCTCAGCACACCTAAATATTTCATGCGGGCTTAGCTCTCACACAAAACTTAGAGCAACCTTTTGAGGATTCTTCCAAAACACACAGCTATTTTGTTACCCTAAATGACTTTCTGCTCCTAATGAAATGCACACTATGCCTGTCATGGGAAGACTGCAAACAAGATATTTTGGGTTTAATTGTCTATTATTTCTTAAGTATGTATATTACTTTGCTTGGGTAGATTTTTCAATTTAATTTACAGCTCAGAAATTCTTTCAAGTAGATTGCAGCATACAAGATACGCAACCTTATTATACAAGGCTTTAATTCCATTAACAGCCTTTGGCCACACCATAAACCAGGAGATGGGAGGTTAAATGGGTAGTTATCAGAACCCTAAAATGGATTTTCCTAGTGCTACTTATTTACAAAGCTCTAAACTATCATTGTGCCCCTCACAACGCAAGGCACATTAGCACTCTAAGCACTTTTAAATAGGAGCACGTCCCTTCTGTTGCAGGGAAAGGAGCACAGAGAGAAACAACGAGCATTTTCTCACAAGACACTCTCCACCCACTACCCACCCATTATACATGTTGCAGGGCTGCAATGTTGCCCTATGGGTGCCCTGTAACATGTATAGTGGGTGGGAGGTGGGTAGGAAGTGTCTTGTCTGAAAATGCCCAATGTTTGAGTCACTGCCCTGTGGTAAAGAGAAGCTTAAATCTAAGCAGCCCCAACTCCTCCAAAACTCCAAGTTCACAGCTGCACGCAAATGTTGCAGATGACGGCCCTGATCCATGGTCTGCACACACAACCAGCACCGCGTGTGTGCACAGATCAAACTCGCATTGTGCCATCGTTGTAGTCTGACTGAACCACCGCCTGAATCCTCCCCCGTGGCTCTGACTCTCCCAGGGACAGGGAGAGCACCAGTGACAGCACCATGCATACTCACCGTAGGGGTCTGGGCTGCGGCTAGGGGGGTGCAGTCTGTGGGCATGCCACTGTGGGGGCGGGGGGAGATCACATCCATCCACACATGCCCCCGCACAGAGCAACCTGCATTTTTGGGGGGGCGGTGGGTGGAGGTGCATGTTACGCAAGAGCACCTCCACCCCACCTCCAACGCACTCACTCATGCCAACGCATATAGGGGTGTGCATGTTGTTTTCATTATTACAATAATGATAATGAAAATTGGCATTTTTGTTTTCATTATTGCAATAGCGAAAACGACAACCGAGAATAACGTCAACAATAACGGAAACAACAACTGAGAATACCGATAATGGTAATGATAACGATATTGATAATAATATTGATACTGATATCGATATCAAACACGATACCAAAAACAATACCAAAAACGATAACAAAAGCCATAACGACAATGTTGTTATCATTGTCGTTATTATTAGTGCTGTGGCAGTTGGGTTTTGGATGGAAAATGTAGAGAGGGGAGGAGGGAGCAGACATATCGGAGTCTTAACAGGGTTGAACTCTTGAACCCCTGTACGTTATATATAGATAGGTAGTATAGATTAGATATAGATATATATTATAGACATATAGATTAGATTAGAATAGTTATATAGATAATTGATTAGATAATAGTTTTCCTTTCCCCTTCCCCGTCTCTCTTAGATTTAGATAAATATTAGTTGTGCACAGGAAGCAATAACGATACCGATATAAAAAATAAAATCTTTGTTTGAAATGGTACTGATATCAATAATGACATCAACAACAATAATGAATATCGATACCGATAACAAAACCGATGCCAATAACAAAACCGATATAAAAAATGATACCAAAAATGAAAATGACATTGTCGTTAATAACGATAATGACATTTTTGAATAATGAAAACAAAAAATGAAAACAACATGGGGGCCTGGTGCACACCCCTAACGCATACCCACTAACCTGTTGCCACTTTCAAACGAGATGCACCCACTCATGTCCACTGCATGGGGCATGCGTTGGCATGAGTGGGTCCATCTCATTTCAAAAGGGTGTGCACAGGGCTGGCCCCTACTACAGGCAACTACCCTGGGCCCTGCTCTTTCTGAAGGCCCTGCAGTGGTCCCTGTCTTCATCAGGGCAGAGCATGGGGACCCCACATCCTCTCAGAGGGACCCCAAACACAACCTCCTTAAAGGCCTCGCAGACCGCGTCCCTATGGGAGACAGCAGAGGCCCTGCATTTTATCTTCGCCCTGGGTCCCACAAATTCTAAGGCCCACCCTGTGTGTCTGTAACGTAGTGCCAGGTTGGTCCGCGAATCGCATTTACAGATATTTTAGAGAGAGAGAGAGATTTGCTCAGTCTGCCGTTTTAACTTTTTACATATCTGAAGAAGGGCCCTGTGTGGCCCGAAACCTTTCATACTCTCAGCAACAAAAGCTGGTCCAATAAAAGAGATCATCTGAACTACTGTGTCTCCATCGCCTACATTTAGGATCAACACAGCAGCTACAGTACACTCAGTACACTCTCTCTAGTACTTCTAAGGGCTCCCTGTGTCAGTAAGTATCTTAAATTATGAAGTACTCTCATTTAGGCATTTCTAGGAATTGTTCAGCCATAATTTCTGGCTATTATTAGCTTCTAAATAAAATAGCTCATGAGAGGACATAATTATAGACAGACAGGCACAGGAACCATTGTAGACTATATAGGTTCTCCCATCTCAAAATCTTTTTGCTTCCATTTTGTTCTGCCCTCACTTTTCAATTTCTAAGGACTCATGCACACAACATACTTCTTGTAAATTCATCATATATTCCCTCAGTTTTCTTGCCCAGTAGCCAGGCATTCACACTATTTTTTATTCCTTTGCACTCCCCTGATTCCCCCTACTTCACGGTGGTATTTCATGCAATGCAGAGAGCATGGGGAACACCCTTGTGCTTAGCCTGAATAAATACAATGTTCTGAAAGTAGCTTGGAACGGAGGAAGGAGCCCCTTCTTTGGCCTTCTCCAATCACACATCTGTGGTCACTCAGAGAATGATGTAATGCTCTGGGTTAATCTAATCACATAATGCTCTTGCTACAGTCAGATCCGGTGCCATCAAGTGGCAGAAGACACCGGGAGGGGTAAGGATGTCACACAACGCCCACAATGTGAGTTTGTGCCACTACTCACACTAGAGGAATATTGTGGGAATGAACCCTAAGCCAGTGGTTCCAGATGGCCCCACACTCCACCAAACCAACACGGTCCGCACCCTGGCTGAGCTGCTGCATACGGCTTGTCCCAGAATGGACAGGCGTCTGTGGGACCCAGGAGTGATTTTGCTTCATTGAGTAGCAGCTCCTAGAGCAATACGGGCTCTTCTGGGTGAGGAAGGAGGAGGAAAATGTAGAACAGAGGCAGGAGGAGCAAGACTGAGTGTGTGCAGCCCTCTGGGAACTAGCAGGGAGACAGCTGCGTGAACACACTGACGCCTGCTCTCTTCCAGTCCTGACTTTTCTCCAGCCTCGCACCATCCACGGAACCAGCCAGCGTGGGAATCACTGTCCCCCTAACTGTTACCTTTAATCAATCATGCACCGTTCCAGCGTTGCTGATATTGCACACCTGCTAACCTTTCGGAATGAAAGCAAGGTGACATGCAAAAGGTCAGGTCTATGGAGAAGGTTTAACCTTTCCTCAAAGGAAAATATTAGAGAAACTTTGGTCTGTGTTAAATCAGACACTGAAAATTAAACAGCATGGTTAAATATAGGGAGCTTATCATGGCACTGTGCGGTCAACTTCTTCCCCTTTTCTCCGCTTTCCTTTTTAAAATCTGTGTCCTGAGGTTCCTTCACTCGTTTACAGGATCTGCTTTCCCTCAGCTTATCTTTCATCAGTATTATTCTGAGCTAGCATTTGTTATACTACATTTTATTAAAATCCTATATTTGGGAACCTGTCCTCCATTTGGGATAGTTATTGTCTGTTGTACTTGTTTTAAAAATACTGCTTCAAAAATGATGCTTCATTTTCTGATTCTTTACTAAGTACATCCTTGCAGGCTTCATTTACCAGCAGTGACACTGGGCTAGTTTTAGAATTTGTGGGGCCCTGGCCAAAGATAAACTGCAGGGCCCGTGGTGGTGCTGGCCTCTTGGGGGCACCCTCTGCAGAACACTAGAGGTGGTCGGTTTTTGGACTTGCTGGGAGGGAGAGTGGCCCCACACCCAGCCCTGGTGAAAATGGGAGCCACTTCAGGACCTCTGGAAGTTGAGAAAATAGAAGGGCCCAGAGCAGCTGAGCTACCCCAGGTTGCCCTGCGGTAAGGCTGGCCCTGGTAGAAGTTAGTGAAAGAAGTAGAAAGCTCTTTTTGACTCAACAAGCCACTGAGGGTTCTGCAGGAGTTTCTAGGATTTCAGCCTGGTCCAAGCAAAGGCACAGAAAGTTGGGAGGATGGGATGTACAGGGGCTTCTTTTCCTGTAGTGGGTGAGGGACCTACTGCGGTTCACTTCCTTTCTCTCTCCTTTCATATTGATGAGAGGGAAAGGAAGGATTCCTGGAAGCATGATGTGGCCCTATGGAAGAAAGACTGGTAAAGACAGTAAACTTCTGAGCAAGGAGTAACAGAGCTGCCACATGAGCTAAGGCAGCATGAGTGGGAGGGAACCAGAAGGAGAGTGTGTCGTGGTGCTATACACAAGTTGCTGCAGGATCATGCCCAACTCCTACCAGCACCCTGGTCACTAATGCCTGTACCCCCAATGAGAAGAGTGTTTATAAAGGTTAACAAAGCTCCTGATTACCAGGGACGACATAATAGGAGAACCAGAAGCCTAAAAAGCTGGCAGCCTAGAGACCTTAGATTGAAAGGTCTGCCTCAAACTGTAGAAACACGCAATTGGAAAGAAGGGTCATTACAGGGGCAGAAGGAGTGTGATTTGTGCTTTAGCTGTACCCTGCACAGCGGACAATATAGCACTTGGTGATGGTGATAGAAGGGCCTTTGTCTTGCTGAACCAATGCAGGCTGGGCTGGGCTGGCTTCTGTGGCAACTCATCCTTACCAGATCTGCCTACTAGAGGGAGCAGATGCAAGATGGAGGGGAGGGCAAAGGAGGTGATTGTTGTAAAGATTACCTGCAGCATCTCAAAAGAAAGATGGTTTTTTCAGTAACTGAAGTAAGAAACCTTTTGCTATAGAAGCTAAAACAAAACATAGCTTCTCTAAGAGACCATTTCCCAAATTAGGGACTGATTTGAGGGTCTGTCTTCAACTGGGGATCATCCTCACTAGGGCAGCAGCAGCAGGCAATGTAGCATAGACCAACAGAGAGAGGGCGGGTGCCCCACTGGACACAGAGAGGGACAGAGAGAAAGCCACAAGTGGCCTCATCACCAGCTTCTGTTAGTTTTGGGACCAACACGGCAGGCCCGCTCTCCTGCTTTGTATAGTATTAGATGTGCTTTTTGTTGTCACCAATGTGAGAGGGCGAACAAGTGGCAGGGGGAGTAGAAGAATGACTATAGATGAGAGGATTCCAGAGAAAATCCATACTACCAGGGGATACGAGCAACAACCTAGGCGCTGACCTGCAGGATTTATTTCTGTCGAACAAAATAAAAATGTATTCTGTAATACAAAGACATTCTCTTCAGTGGAAAAAAAGAAAACAAACCACCCATTTTCTAAACCAACTTTCTGTTTATTCTGTGGCAAAAGCACGCTTTGCTTAAAGCTGGTGTGATTTCCTGACCCTACCCCCCCCTTTTTTTTTTAAAGCACTGGTGGCTTTTGAAATTGTATCACTTCAATTCAGTCCTGATGGGTATTATGAGAATGGATTGTTTTCTCCTCTTTCAGCCAGTGCCCTTCAGTTCTTTTAGCAAACTGGAGACGTACACAGTATAGGACAGCTGGAGTAGAAGTCTTCCTAACATTAAGAGATTCTAAAATGAGTAGCATTATTTTAAATATTATTTGGATTAGCTGCCTCTTCAGGCTGAAGTTTCATTTCCGTCATCTGTGCCCAAATTAATGCATATCACCATAATTGTGTGTGTGTGTATGATATGCATATACAAATCAGATACAAGTATATATTAGATGACTAATCAGAAAAATATGGATGTATTGAATGACTTATTTATATTAATTATATATATATTATGCTAAATTTGTGAAACTTTAATTTGCAATGAAAGTAAAATATTGCTTATTAATTTTATCAAACAGGCAACGCTGTTGCCTAATTCTTGAAATTGGCAATGGCATTGCTTAATTAATAAAATCAGCAATTCTATGCATTGTTTGTGAAATAAGTAGTGCCTTTTTCATGTGTAGGCACAGAGGATTAGCTTATGTCCTGAATTAGGTGGTGAATTAGGTCTATTTCATGAAACATGCAATATTTTGCTTATTTAATTATTAATACAATTTCACAAATTTAGCATAATATCTACATTCTTAACACAGAGACTTTTTCCTTCGCAGTTAGTCATTAGGTGAGAACAGGCGGGCAGGAGCTGTGGTGGCTCTCCAGGAAACTGCAGCGGACACAGGTCAAACAAATGTGCTCCTGGTCAGAGAGCCGCCCCGCCGCTTGCACGGATAGGAGAGGGAGCTAAACGAGTGTTTGGACAGCCAGCCCCACCCCTGTGCTGCTCCCAGAGTCCCCCCCCGACGGACAGCCATGGTGCTCGACCATGGCGGCCCCTGCCCTGAGGCGGGTATGGCAGGGCTGAACACATGTGCTAGCCAGCTTTGGCCCGCATTGGCCCAGATGGGTGGCCCTTAGCCCGGGTTGTGTCCTCGAAGATTTCCCGAGGACATAGCCCAGGCTAGCCGTCTAGCTGTCCCAGAGCGGTCCTGGGATAACATCTGGCAATGTACAAACAGATGTGCCGGTGGGTCCCAGGCCCCAGTGGGCCACTGTAACATCTATTTTTACCCATTGATGACCCAGAGAATGAGATGAAGTTGCATTTTGAAGACTTTATTCTGCAAACATTTGACGTAAACATATTCAAATGTATTATTAAGTACACACATAATTTACATGAGCAAACCCTTTTGAGTTCAGTGGGACTAGTCATGTGAACAGGTAGCACATCTGCTTAGGTGTTTACAAAATGAGCACCTTGGTCTGATTCTGTGGCGTGAAGAGCACAGTCCTGCTAGGGAGCAAGCATCTCCTGAGGAAAACCAGCACCTTTAACTCCCATTGAATTTAATGATAAATGAAGGTTACAGCATCTTACAGGACACGTCCTTAGAGGAGAATGCCATTTAAAAAAAATTCTACTTTATACAAAATGCCCAGCTTTTGTTGCTGACATTGAAACTCAATGGTTATGGATGCAGAGTAAGAGATGCAGTGGTTTCCAATTAAAAAACTCCCAGCTGTCACACCCAGGGACCTGAGATGCTCCTTTATTTTCTTCCATTTAAAATTTCCTGTATGTTAGGCACTGCAAAGTGTTATATTAGTTTCATCATTCCAGGCATAAAGCCTATTAAACAAGATGAGCAGAATGCATGATTAAAATTCTTTCTTCAAATCAATGTGAGACCATTTTTCTTATGGTCATAAATGAGTAGTTAAAGATATTAAAAGCTGCAGAAAAGATCAATTTGAAGAAGATGACCATCTGAATTTTCTATCTGCTATGACATTTATTCTTGCTGTTGCTGTCAGCCTGGTCAGCGTAATTGTGTCCAGCCATGGGAAATGTTTGGAGGGGGTTTGCTTTGGCTGAAGTTTTGAGACATACAGAGTGGCCCCATTATAGTCAGGGATCCTTTACGACCCATTTAGAAATAAATGATGGTACCTATGGAACAGAAATGCTCCTACCATAGCATGTCACACAGACTTGGGCATCTTTCCCAGGCACCCTTAATACAGGTCCCAGGAGAATAAATGGATGGGCCTATGGGTCCTGCACCCAGAAACCCCTGAAACAGCGGGCCTCAGCCATTTGGATGCTACCATTGTTACTAGGGATGGGACTCTGGGCAACATTTCTGTTTTGGTCAATTTTGGTTTTCATGAATTTTGGTTCTTTTTCGGTTTCGGTACTGTCGGATCTTTTGCATTGATTTTTGTACCAGATTTTTAACATTGCGTTTTTTCAATGGGGCACAAACCGCAATGTTAAAAATCCGGTACAAAAATCAATGCAAAAGATCCAATCGTACTGAAACCGAAAAAGAACAAAAATTTCGGATTAATCCAAAATTGCCATTTTAGGGTACTTTTGGTTTTATCTGAAACAGAAATTCCCATCCCTAATTGTTACTATTCTCCTGCAAGGGCAACTCAGAGCCAATCATCAAATCAAAGTATTTATTTCGCTATTCGCCATTTTCCAATCCATGCAAAAAGTTCAAAAATAAAATTATACAAGAACAAGATACATGCAAAATGTATACCAGAAAATAAAAATAATAAATGTAATAACTATACAGAATAAAAACTACAATAATTATATCAGAGTGCCTTTCTTTTAAATTGAGCTGGCTTGAAAAACAGGGCTACCCCTTTCAACACCAAAGGATCTTTAGACTTCAACAAAAGCAGTAGCTTTTGTGATGTTGTAAGATACGTTTTCTCCTTAATTAATGGATCTTCCCAGTCTTCTCTGAGATCGTTACACAGTGAACAGATAAATAGCAGAAGTTCTAGATCCTCCATCTCCTCAAGGAAGCAAGGACACACTCTATCAACACAACCTGTTCTGGAGAATCTGCCCAGAGTTACTGCTGATTCAAAAGACTGAAAGAGAACCGCAGTCAACATTCTTTGCAATTGGAAATTCCTGTGCCGATATATTCATTATTCTATGCTTCAAAATACAGTTGATTGATGGGGTATTTACATTTAAACAAAAAGAGGGAGACAACCCAATTCTCAACAACTGGTGCAAAACTGCCTTCCACCATGGATATAGATTTCCGCTCTCTTGACATTGTTCTTTCAAAGCACATATATGGGAGACTTGAGTTTTCTAGTACCTGGATCTTGATCCAGTATAGAAGAGCTCTAAGATTAGCTTGACTTACTATCAAAACTAACCCGGTTTCTGAGTGAAGGCAACTCAGAGCACTGCGTAGGGGTGGGACTCTGAGCAAAATTTTGGTTTCGGTTACTTTCAGTTTTGGTATCTGTTTCGGATCTTTTGCATTGATTTTTGTTTCGGGTTTTTAACATTACGGTTTGCCCGCAATGATGGGGACAAACTGCAATGTTAAAAATCCGAAACAAAAATCAATCCAAAAGATCCGAAACAACAGATACCGAAAAAGAACCAAAATTTCAGATTAATCCGAAATGGCCATTATCAGGTACTTTCAGTTCTATCCGAAACCAAAATTCCCATCCCTTCAGAGCAGGCAGCACTGCCAGCATCCTGCTGCCTGCTAGAGGATCTGAGCCATCATTGGGTGATTTCAGACGTTACGAGATCACGCTCAACCACACTGAACCACGCTCAACCCCCCCATGGGGCCAAAGGGCCCTGAACGTCTGAACGGCGCGCGCCAGATGTTCATCACGCTCAATACCCACATGGGGTCAGTTTCAACCACGCTTCCCGGGCTAGCCGGGGGAAGGTCCCGGGAAGCGTGGTCAAACGAACCCCCACAGGGAACCAAGGAAAAGTAACGTCTGGACGCCAATCCCCGAGCGGAACCAAACCAAACGAGCCCCAGCCGGGGACAAGGCACGCAGCGTCGCTGCCAGGCAACCAGCATCAACACAACCACCGGAGGGAGATTTAAAGCGAGAGCAGCAGCAAGCAAGCGTGGCGGGATGGAGCGAGGAGGGAAGCGGAAGAGAGCGGAGGCAGAGACAGCGACAGCGGCGGGACAGGAGGCGGAGGAGGTGCAGGCAGGCCCAGCGATGCAGGCGGAGGGGGCACAGGCGCAGGAAGGGGGCACACGGGAGCACCCGACCAGGGAGGCGGCCCGGGAACAACACCCACAGCTGCAGCCGGGTCGCGCCGCCCCGGGGACAGCGGCCGGAACGGGCCCACAGGAGGCACCCAGGAAAAGGGTAAGGGCACCCAACGGGAGGGGAACAGGGGGCACGGGAGAACCCCCCATGGGGGGGCTGGGGGGACCCAGGGCGCAAGGCAGGGGGGCAGGGGGCCCCCGAGAGGGGCCACACCCGCACCCAGCAACCACCCACCCCCTCCCCCCCCCCAGGGGGGGCCAGGGGGACCCCAGGTGGAGGCAGGGGGGCAGGGGGACCCCGAGCGGGGCCACACCCGCACCCAGCAACCACTCACCCCCTCCCCCCCAGACACGAAAGACGGCCCGGGCGGACGAGCCCCAGGACGAGCCCGGCCCCGCGTGCCCGGAGGCGCACCCCCAGGAGGAGGTGGAGGAGGAGCAGGTGCAGGTGGAGCAGGAGCTGGACCAGGAGGAGGAACAGCAGGGGCCGAGCCGGAAGAAGGCCTACCACAGAGGGGGCCAGTGGGGCCTACAGGAGACCCGGGACTTCATCCGGATATGGGGGACCCTCGAGTACCAGCTGGAGCTCGCAATCAACCAGAGGAACGAGCACGTCTACCGGGACATCGTGCGCGACATGGAGGCGGCGGGGCACGAGCGCACAGTCAGCCAGTGTCGCTCCAAGGCCAAGGAACTCAAGAGGGGGTACAAGGCCATCAAGGACAACAACAGCCGCTCCGGGCACGGGGCCCGCACCGCCCCCTACTACGATGCCCTGGACCGCATCCTTCACATGAAGGGCTCCATTGTTGCCCCACGCCTCGTGGGCAGCGCTGTGGTCCAGGGCAGGGAGCGGGCCGAGGTACCCCCTCCCCTCGCCGCCCGCCCGGTAGACACGAGCTCCGGGGACCCCCACCCCCAGGAGGACCACCCGGGACCCGCTGAAACCCCAAGGCCCCCCCCCAGCAGCAGCCCGGAGAGTTCCCAACGCCGAGCCGGCCAGGCGGAGTCGGAGGTCGGCACCCTCACCACCCTCAGCCTGTGGTCCCTGGGGGAGCACTCCCAGGGCGAGGCGCCGGGCTCCCAGGGCTCCGAGACCGACATCGAGGGTATGCGGGCCCCCAGGGCAGGGGGGGGCACGACCAGGGGGCCGGTGGCAGGGGCGGGGGTGGGGGCCCTGCTGCAGGGGCCACAACCAGCCCCCTTCACCCGCTCCCCCCTCTCCCGCCCGCAGGACATGGGGAGCCCCAGGACCGGGCCAGCGAGACGGTGCAGGCCCCCGCGGAGGGCACAGGAGAGCAGGTGCCGGACCCAGGTAAGGCGGGAGGGCTGGGATGGCGGGAGGGCCCCCCGGGCGCCAGCCCAGGGGGGCCTCCGGCCTCAGGGGGGGAGGGGGGGCAGGGGGCCCCGGGACCCGACCCCGCTAGGGGACAGGGCCCTGCACTGACCCACCCGCCCATTTCCACAGGGCAGCCCCCGCGCGCGGCGCCTCCGCCGGCCGCGGCCCCAGCCCAGCGGATGCGGGAGTACCGGGCGCGGGTCCGCAGGCGCAGGGAGGAGCAAGCGGAGGACATCGTCCGGAGGGCGGAGGAACAGGGGGAGCGCATGATCGCCTCCGTGGACCGCATGGAGGCGGCCATAGAGCGGTCCATGGAGAAGGCCCTGGAGACAGACCGCCGGCTGGAGGCGGAGGTGCGCCTGGAGCGGAGGCGGGAGCGCCGGGAGCACCAGCGGCAGCAGGGGCTGCTCAGGGGCCTCCGGCAGGACATACAGGGCATGGTGCGGGAGCACAGTGCAAAGATGGACAGGTCCCACGACATTGGGACCTCCCTGCTCCTGCATGCGGGCACCATGTGTGCCTACGTGATGGCCGGCGCACCTCCGGGCGCCCTGCCCGCCCAGGTCCCCATGCCGGGCCCCTCGGCGCCCCCGGGCCCAGCCCTGCCGCCCCTGGCGCCCCCCCGGCCCCAGGGCCCTCGCATGCGCCTCCCAGTGCCCCCGGGCCTCCGGAGGGTCCAGCCCCCCCGGGGCGCGACCGGGGCACCGGGCACAGCTGCCCATCCGCCGCCCGGCCCCCTGCCGGGGCCGGGACCGGCCCAGGACACGGCAGGGGACACGGACAGTGGGGGGGAGGGGAGCTCCCAGAGCTCGGTGGGCCCAAGCGGCCGCACGAGGGGTCGGCCCAGGAAACGCGGGGGGATGGTGGGAAGGGGGGGGAGGGGGAGGGCCACATGAGGGCGGGTGGTGGACGGGGTCACGGGCACGGGGGTGGGGAGGGGGCACAGGGTGATTGTGTGAACTGTGTGGGCAATAAAGTGTTGTAAAGAGACAGTTGTCCCCGGCCCGTTTGTGGGGGGGACAGGGCTGTGGGACCGCGTGTACAGGGGCATTGGCACGGAAGGGGGGGTGGGGCCCCCAGGGGCGGGAAGGCCCTCACAGCGGGCCCCCCCGGGCGATGTGGGTTGCAAGGGCGTTCCGGATCCTTTTGGCATACCGGTACTCCCGGGGGTTCCCTGCGTTCACGTACAGGGGAACAGGACCGGGGGGCCGGTGGGGCTCGGGGTACTCCAGGGCCGCCCCCTCGGTCTCGCACACATTGTGCAGAACGCAGCAGGCACCGATCACCAGGGCGGAGGTGGGGACGGTGAAGTCCAGGCGGCCAGCTATACTCCTCCAGCGCTGCTTCAGGGCCCCGAAGGCACGCTCCACCACGGTCCGGCTCGCACACAGGCGGGTATTGTATACCTGCTCCGCAGGGGTGCTCGGGACAGGGTAGACCTTCATCAGCCAGCGGGTCAGGGGGTAGGCGGGGTCCCCCAGGATGCAGGGGGGCATGGGAACCCCCTCGATCCACCTCATGCCCATGTCCGCGAAGTCCCCCCGGTACATGCGGGCATAGAAGGGGGAGATGGTCATGATCCTGGCGTCGTGACTCCGGCCGGAGTTGCCCGTGTAGATGTCTATGAAGCGGGCCCGGTGGTCCACCACCCCCTGCAGGTGCAGGGAGTAGTATCCGTGCCGGTTCACATACTCCAGGGCCTCCCCCGCGGCCGGGCGCAGGATCTCGATGTGTGTGCCGTCCACGGCTCCGATGCAGTTCGGGAAGCCCCCGGCCGCGAAGCCAGCCATCACAGCGCCCTGGTCCAGGAGCTGGATGGTCCTGTCGAGGAGCACGCCCTCCACAGCCTCGCACACATCCCGCACGATGCAGGCGACCGTGCTGAGCCCCACCCCGAAGTGCTGGGACACGGAGCGGCAGGAGTCGGGCGTTGCGAGGGCCCAGACCCCTATGGCCACCCGCTGGACCATGGGGATGGGCTCCCGCATGGAGGTGTGCTGCCGCTCCAGCCAGGGCGTGAGGAGCTCCGCTAGGCGCAGCAGGGTGGCCTTGCCCATCCGGAAGTGGGACCCCCACTCGGCCTCCCCCCAGTGGGCCTGGGCCCGCTCCCACCAGGCCTGGGGCCGCTCCGTGACCCATAGGCTCCGCGCTATGGGCATAGCCAGCAGCGCTGCCCGGCGGAGGGTCTGCGTTGCCCAGCGGAACCGCCTCGCGGCCCCTCGGAGCGCAGCGGGCCGGGTGAGGCTCCGGCAGGCGGCCAGCCACGCCCCCCAGGCCCGGCGCCGAGCCCTGAGCCGGGCACGGACTCTCCTGCGGGCCTGCTGGCCCCGGAGGCGCACGCCAGCCCGCAGGGCCAGGACATAGCGCAGGCGGACGGCCAGGTGCACCCTCTCGGTCAGGAGGCACAGCTGCTCAGTGTGGTCACGGTGCCACTCAGCCGCGAGCGCGAGGAACATCCAGTTCCCACCTGCCCTATCGCGCTCCATGGTGCTGGGGCCCCGGTGGGGGCTGGGAGCGCTTATGGCGGCCCGGTGCTGGTGGCTCCGCCCGGGGGTCGGCCTCGCGGGCCTGCGCGCGCCCTGTGCCGGTGCGTTCCGGCTGCTCCCGCCCCCAGCACCCCGGGCCCCCTCCCCTCGCTGTTTGTAGCGGGATGGCCTTGAAGGTGCGATTAGGCAGACAGAGAGCTCGCTGTTGTTCTCTGCAGCTGTGCCGGGCCCGCACCCCACGCCTCGCTCTGTTGTGCTACAATGTTGCGGTGCGGGCCCGTGTTCCCTGTCCCGGGGGCCGGGCCGAGCCTCTCCCGGCCCTGGGCAGTCTGTGTGCCCTCCGGGCTCCGTGTCCCATTCCCTGTTGTGCTGGACCATGGCTGGCTGCCCATCCATGGGGCTCCCGCTGTCCGGCCCCCAAGGGGCCCCCCATATCTGGGCCTTCCGCGAGACCATGTCTCTGTGCGACCTGTGGCACACCCCTGCCGTGCAGCTGCTCCTGGCCGGGCCGGGGAGCCGTGCAGGTGCCTACGAGAGCCTGAGCTCCGGGCTCCGTTACTTTGGCCATGTGGTGAGCGCCCGTGATTGCCGGCTGCATGCGGAGGCCCTGGGGCTGGCTCGTTTCCCCGAGGGGCGCATCCCGGAGGTGCTGTGCGCCCATGTGCCCTGGAGCGCCTCGGAGACCGTGTCAGCGCTGGTGGTGTGTGGTCTGGGCGCCTACTCGGAGTGCCTGGCCGAGGGTGGCCCTGCCTTGGCCGTGAGCTACTTCTCCTGTGTTCACGGGGCCCGTGGGTACCAGCGCACCCGTGGGGCGGCGTTCCAGCGGCTTCTGGAGCTGGGGCATCTTCCGTGGCCCCCTTCTGCTGCCTGCTGTGTGCCGGAGCCCTCCGCGGTGGAGATGTCATCCCTGTTGGCGGTGTGGGCGCGTGTGGATGTGCAGCTGGCCCTCACCATGCCCGATCCCTTCGAGGCCTACTACCTGATCGCCCACTACATGTCCTTGCAGGGGTACCGCCGGGGCATGCTGCACTGGCCCCACCTGGTCCACCGGGCGGGCCACCCGGGCCCTGGGGCCAGCGGGGCCCCCGGCAGCGGCCCGTGAGCCCCGCGTCGCTGGCCTGCCCCCCCCGGCGTGGTGCCCCCGTGTGGGCTCCCGCCCCGGCCCGGGGGGGGGCCCTGGTCCCCGCTGGCCGCTCCCGACCTGCGGACCCCACCTCGGTGAGCTCCCGCCCGCCTCGCTGCTTGCTGCTGCCCCTGGCCGTGGTCCTGGGCCCCCTCCATCCCCGTGACTCCGTGGGTGCTGCCTGAGCGTCGCTGGTGCTGCGGAGGAGCACCGCTGGACCCGGCTGCCCTGCCTGTGCCAGCCTTTGACTGTGGGGCCCCCTTCCTCCTCCTCCTGGCGCCCCTCCGCCGGCCTCGCTGTGCTTTGGGGGCCCCCAACGTGCCTTGCTCCGGGGGTCCGCCCCCCCCCCCCGAGACTGCCTCTGTTCCTGTGGGGGCACCTCCTTGGACTGGACTGGACTGGGGTGGTGTGGGGGTGGGGGTTGCTGCTGTCTGTGCCTTGCCCCGTGGTGGTGCCCCCCCCTCCCTGCCGGTGTTCCGGGTGGGGTGTTCCGGGCGCCCCTTCCCCCCTTCCCGGCCTTTCCCTGGTGTGTGTGTGTGTGTGTGTGTGTGTGTGTGTGTGCCCGGGCGTGTGGCCGTGCATTGTGCCCCGCTGCGGGACCGCTGTGTGAGCCGGCTGTCAGCCTGTTCTCGCTCTTCCCCCCTCCCTTCCCGTTTCCCTTGTGTGGGCGTTCCCTTGTGTGCCTTGTGGCTTCGTTTGCCCTCAGTCGGCCATGTCTGTGTCCCGCCCCTGCCCGGTGCCTTGTGGGGGTTTAGCGCCCGCCGGGGGTTCGGCTGCACGTCTGTTGTGCTGCCACGGGCCGCGATGGTGCGGCCCGGTTCCGGCCCGTGGTCCCGTTCCCGGCACGTCTGTTTGGGTCGTTTTCCCACCCCCGAGCGTGGTTGCACTGTTCACCCCCCCTGGTGGTTCACTGTGGTGAACCGGCCGCCCGTAACGTCTGAAAATGCCCATTGTCATAAAGAAAGGAAGAGAAAGCTGTAGCATCAGTACAGTTCTACAGGGGGCGCTGTAAGCAACTGTCCGTATGCCTGACCAGTCTACTCTCCCCAGCAGCCAAGCCAATGAGTGACTCTGAGGCAGGGATTAGGAAGTGCCGTACAATGTCCAAACTGCACGGCTCCAGGTGCTGCAGCCAGAGGAAAAGGAGCAGAAGAGTCAGCAGGCCAAGATGGCTCTGCCCTTTCCTCAGCAGCCAGAGCTCAAAAGAAGCCTGTCATCTGAAATAGAATAAATACAGCACATTCTTATAATATGTGTATTTTTCATATTTTATTACATAGATAATATTGGCAATTTTCTGCTAGGGTAATTTTTTGTTCTTTTTTCATTTTCAGTCTCACTGAAAATGCTGGTTCTTGGTTCATTCTGAGAACTGAGAATGAACTGAGATCCGGCAGTGTCTTGGCTTAATTCTTGACAAGAATGAATAATAATAATAATAATAATAATAATTAATTAATAATAAAATCACTGGCCAATGGACCATTCTGCACATGTGCAGCCCTTTCCCTAAAAGGCAGCGGCCATTTTGGAAAAGGCCAGCCATTCTGCGCATGTGCGACAGCCGTTCTGAGCATGTGCGACAGCCATTCTGCGCATGTGCATAGCAACTGCCCTTTTCCAAACCTCTAATAAGCACTGGCTGTAAATCATTCATGTCATGGTCTGTTCACCTTGGTTATAAGTTGAAACAACTGGTGTGTTGGCCCCGGGTATTTCTAAATGGGGCTTTAAGAATACCTGACTGCAATGGGGCCACAAGCTTTGAGGGCTGTATAGAAGTTGGGGTGGGGTTTAAGGAGTGCATGCAGGAAGAGGAGGGTCCAGATCATGGATTTGTTCCCTATCTCTGCTCCTTTACCCTGAGCTCAGTCTCTCAGGGATTAGGGGTAGAAACTGGATCCAGGGGCCAGATCCAAGAACTGGATAGGGGTCAAATAAAAATGAGCCATGGGCCACATTTGATCCCTGGGCCTGAGGTCCCCCACTCCTGTGAATAGTCTCTCTCCAAAAACAAAACAAAAAATAGTCACAAGCTGAACACTAATTCTGTGTGACATGAAGGACAAGTTGATGCAAAATGAGGGACTATGCACATAATTTAAGTGATGGCCACAAACAGTGCATCAGACTTAGCTACTGAAAAGAAAACTCAACTAGAAAAGAGAAGTGGGTCATTTTGCACCCTGCGTGTTAATAATACGTTGGCACAAAAACTGTTTCTGCTGTTGTACTTTGGTTACCTTTTTGTGCAGTGAAGCTACAACAATGTTTACTGCGCTACTGTGGTATTGTGATTACTGCTTACAACCAGCTTGTGCTTTCTATCATCCATTTCTAATTTCCCAGTGCAAGCTCAATTGATAGGGCCACAGGTAGGATCCAAAAAGGAAAAGCAAATTGACCAAGTAACTACCTCTGACTTGGATTATTTAGAGCCGCACCTAATGAATACATCAAAAGCCATTTGAGCCATGAAAAGGCTATTTAGACTAGTAATAGTCTGTTTCACTGTTGAGCAGAGCGTGGCTACCAGAGCGCAAAGAAACACTCAACTCTGCAGGGAAAGGTACTATACGGACTTTTAAGGCTTGGTGTAAGTATTCTGCAAAAGAAAATGATATATTTCTAAGTGGGGCACAGCTGTGCGATTTCATTGATGCTGGTGGGACTCACCCTCACATTACTTTGAAAATCTAAGTCAAATTCTATTATTCAGCTTTCAACAGGGAACATCCTGAGTTAAAGCTAATTTTTAATGTTAACCATCTACACAACAAATACACTGCTAGAGATTCTATGTAGTAATGGCAGGTGGTCTAACTAACAAACAATGCAAAGAGGGAGATGGCTTTGAAGGATTTAATACCTCAAAGACCCAATACTTTAAAGCAGTAAAATTCTGATTTCAAGTGGAATTTATTCTATAGGCTATTTTTAACAATCAGGATAATTACTAGAAAAAAACCTTGTATTTAGCGGATACTAACCTAATCACTAGAGCTGTTTTATATGTACAGAATGATAATCACAGTGTACTATATCACACAGAGAAAAAATACATATTTTAAATTCATATTTTCCTTGGCTCTTATGATAAAACAATCTATTCTTGGGTTTGATCAGATACATATTCACGTTTGTAATTTGGCAGGGAGTTTATCACTGGGCTCAGATCATCTGTGAATGTTAGAGTCAGCAAATGTCTTAATTTTCAGTCCTTATCTTTTGCTAACATTACTCAGCAGCAGTAAACCTAATATTTTCTTTCATGAATATTTTATATCTATTGATGGAAAGCTACAGTACCCTACTTGGTATTATCTATACCATAGGCATCTAATGCAATTTGTAATTGTTATTGCACTGTATGGGATTTCTGTATGAAATACTTAGTGGGATGGATCCAAAAGCTATTAAGGCCAGTGGAAAGAGTTCCTAGGACTGTGCTGGGCTTTAAAGGAAAAAGCAGAATATAGTTACTGTTAGACCTGAATCCAGTTTCTGTTTTTGATGAAGGGGGCATAACTCAAGTGGTAAGAGCACGTGCTTTGTATGTATAAGGTCCCAGGTTCAATCCCCAGCAACTCCATCTCAGGATCCCTGGTAGCACGTCTGGGGGAGGCCTCTGCTGGGGCCTGGAGGGGTCTCAGGTAGCATGGTGGGATGGTCTCTGGAAGAGCCAGATTTGGACCCAAATTTGAAACCCCTGCTGCCGTGTCAGGTTGTGACAATACTGGGCTACGATGGACCATTGGTCTGACTTAGTTTGGATGGCTCAATTGGTCTGACTGGAATTTGGACCAGTCAAAACTCCAATTGGACTGCTCAAAAATAATTTTGGCGATTTGTGCCTGGTCAAAATGACTGTCACCGTACAACAAAACAGTGGCCACCACAGTAAAGCGGCTACCATTTTGTTGTACGGCAGTGGCCATTTTTCACAGGCGGAGAACAGCCGGTGGTCATTTTGCACACCACAAATTGTTGATCGGAATTTTATTTTGATTGGAATTCCAACTGAAATACCGATAGTCATTCCCATTGCACTGAACTTTTCTGTGAAATCAGAATGGCTGTTTCAAACCAGCCCTATGATTAACAATACCATATTAGCTTTATTGTAAAGTAGAAGTCACAAGCAAAGGATGCAAACTAAACTACTATATGCACCATGTAATATGTGCAAATAGTGTGCCTCATTGGCATACACAAGATTTCCTTCCATCATGTAGCATTTTATCATGTATGTTTCATAGCAGAGTGACAACTGGAAGAGTCTATCTTCCAACCATAAAAACTACATAGAAACAGGATACAAACCCAGCATAAAGGAAACCGGTACAATCCGGTATCCGATAATGCCGGTATCGGGCGTACCGGCATTATCAGATTCGACCCGGTAATCCGGCCCCGGTACCGGATTTCGGGGTACCGGATTTTTTGCATTGCAGCCATTTAAAAATGGCTGCAATGTAAAAAAAGTTAAAGCCCCAGCAAAAACGTTTTAAACAAAAAAAAACCTCCCCGAGTCCAGGCTGCGCGGGTGGAAGGGGGGGCACCCCCCACCCACCCTGCCCAGCCTGGCTTTTTGTTTTAAAAATAGAGTAAGAGACTGAGAGTGACCCAGAGGCGAGGCCCCCCCC
>QEPC01014905.1:1836975-1851886 GCA_003113815.1 Sphenodon punctatus | reverse complement strand
CAGCCTGGGAGGGGGAGGGAATTAAATTTCATTGGTTTCAATGGGGACACAGCGCCCCATTGAAACCAATGAAATAAAACCGGTACCGGTTACCGGATTTAATCCGGGAATCCGGTTTTCGTAGAACCGGTAACCGGTAAATCCGGTAACCGGTAATGGGCCCGGGGTCCCACCAAAGGCACAGAAATCTAATGTTGGATGGATCCAGTGACAGAAGAGGTGCTAGTATGGTTCTTAGCTACTGTAAATCAGCTCAGATTTAGAAAAGAACCATGGGTGCAATCCAGAACCCCTGCATGCGCAGCTTATGCATGCACATGTGCATGTATGTGCGTGTTAATTTCATGGGGTTTCCATGCGATTTGTGCATGCACCACAGTCCCCATAGTGGGTTGCATGCACATGTATGTGCACGTTATGAGTGCCCCATGTGTGTCCCCACAGGACTTAGGATTGGCCCACAAGTCTTAGGATCAGCCCGCAACCATGATTTTTGTAAGCTGCCTCGAGCTGCCTAGGCAGGAGAGGCGGGATATAAATGTTGAAAATAAATAAATTGTATAGTCTTTATTCTAGGATCAAAAAACCTTTTGTTTAAGAGAAGACTTAAGGCTCTTACAAATTCACTTGTGCTTCAAAAAGCATGGAAATTGTAAGTTAAGGCTCCTGCCTTAACATGTGCACCATATAATCAGTAAAGAAAGACATTATACAGTCTCACATATTTTGCTCGCTTACAACTTAAGCTTCATGCACCCACACTTTGCCTGGTCTTTGAGCCTTAATACTCTTCCTCTGCAGTTTGGGGGCAACCCTGAAGCTGGGGAGAGCAAACTCCTTCCTGCCTGAATATAATGGACTTGGTCCCGGGCGGTCTCAACTGTAACCACAATTTTCCTTTCATTTATATACTGGTGATTAATGGCAAGCAAATGTTTGTCCTGGTATATCACGAATTGGAGTACTACTGTATTGGAAAAGAATTTGGCTTTCTGTGGGCTATGGCCGTGGCTGAGGATTGGTTGCCATCTCCTTTCCCCTCGGGTACAGTCCTCATAAGGGGATCAAGCTACACATCAACCTTGCTCCCCCATGTACACCCCCACCAGTACTTCAATATCCTATTGTTCCCATCTAAATTGAAAGCAGATAGGAAACACACACACACACACTTAGCCCCCACTGTCTCCCAAAACATGGCCCTGAGTACAAATCACCCACAATTTAGCTTTTAGCCATTTCCCCCCATATATACTAGGGGACTGTGCAGAAGGCACATCATTCATTTTCATTTACAAAACCCCTTGGTTTTCGGGGTTGTTTGTGAAGGACTCTACTGTTTGTGGGTTGTTTTTTTTTCCATTTTATTTTATTAATTTAAACAAAAAATATCACCAAGGCCATTCTGTGCATGCATGGAAAGGGTGCACATGCGCACAATAACCCCAGTGACCATTTTGCTCATGCAAAGTGATTTTTAAAATTATTTTTAATAAAATGAAACAAAAAAAATTTCCACAAAAATTAATTAAATCAAATGAATGTTTGTTTATTAGTTTTTACTACCTTAAAAACAACAAAAAATGGGGCTCTATTCATTTTCATAATTAAACAATATGAAATTGCACTTCCCTAATATATACCCCCACAAGCACCTGAGTACCCCCTCCCCATACAAACACTGCTCCCCACCCCTGCCTGCCTCCCAGCCTTGTCCATGGATACACACGATCCATCTCTCGGGTTTGTCCCCTCCCCATCTGTCTGTCCATTACCGATACATACACGTCCCCACTCATGCCTGCCTGCCAACCTTGTTCATGCATGCACATCACCTATTTTTTAGCCGTGTCCCTTATAAACGGGGATGGGTTGCCATGAGCACATTACACCAGTGCTCTGTTCTCTGCACTGGCTGCGTATACAAAGCCCTATACGGTCTCGGCCCCTCTTATCTCAGGAACCGCCTCGCATTCCGTGACTCAGGACAGACCCTCCCATCCATTGGGGGCGCCTATCTGGAGGTCCCCCGTGTAAGGCGGGGGGCCACCATGGAGAGGGCGTTCTCGGTGGTCGGGCCACGGTTGTGGAACTCCCTTCCGAAGGAAGACCACCTGGTCCCGGGTCTGCTCGCTTTTCGGTGGGCATGCAAGACTTGGNCGTGAGCACATTACACCAGTGCTCCGTTCTCTGCACTGGCTGCCTATAGCGTACCGAGCCACGTTCAAGGTGCTAGTATTGGTATACAAAGCCCTATACGATCTCGGCCCCTCTTATATCAGGGACTGCCTCGCCTTCCGTGACTCAGGACGGACCCTCCAATCCACTTGGGGCGCCTATCTGGAGGTCCCCCGTGTAAGGTGGGGGGCCACCATGGAGAGGGCATTCTCGGTGGTCAGGCCATGGTTGTGGAACTCCCTTCCGAAGGAAGCCCGCTTGGCCCCGGGTCTGCTCGCCTTTCTGCGGGCATGCAAGACTTGGCTGTTCGTCCAAGCCTTTGAAGGGGAGGGGGGGAGGGGAATTGGAGGGTAGGGTTAGGGTTGGTTTTAAAAAAAATTATTTTAAAATTGATGTCAGTTTTTAATGTATTTTATTGTGTTATTGTATTGTTAGCCGCCCCGAGATGCCGTGGGCATGAGGGGCGGCATAGAAATGCCAAGAAATGAATTAAATAAAAATAAACACTCCCCCAACACCTGGCTGTCCCCTCCCCATGCAAACACTTCCCCCACAGCAACCAGTCTTGTCTCCCTGAACATATACCCTGGACACATCCATCAACCTTGTTCCTCCAACATGCAGCCCCTAGCAGGGGGTCAGACCCTCTGCTGTTCCCAGCTTCAGTGGTGCCCCCAACCTGAAGAGGAAGAGGAGTGGGGCTGAAAGACCAAGGCAAAGTGTAGATGTGTGAAGCTTACGTTGTAAGCAAACACAATATACAAGTCTGTGCAACGACTTTACTAGGGCTGAGATGAGAGCAAGCGTTCCTCTTCTAAAGGGAATTATCGACCTTTTGGGACAGCTTGCAAGTCTCTGTCCGTTTCTGGTGATTCTGTGCTTCCACCATTTTCTTGTCATTTTTGTCACTTTCGGGAACTTTTTCCATCACTTTCCAGGACTTTAAATCATTTTTGTCACATTCCAGGACTTTTACATCACTTTCCGGGAATTTTACAAGTTTTACAGCTCTTTTATGGCAATTTCCAGCACTTCCCCAGTGCTTAGCTGGCAATCTTTTGTCTCCACAGCCCCCAGGGGTGCGTGTGTGGGGGCACACATGAGGCTTGGGAGTGGCCCGTGGCAGCCCCGTTCAGCTTGCAAAAAATAATGAAATGTCATGAGAGTCTCAGTGAATGTCCTGCTTCTAATGGCAGCAGCACTGGCTGGGATTTTTTGCTTCACATCTAGTCTGCTTGCATGGCACACAAATTAAGGCACTTACAATTCCATGCTTTCCTATTTCCTGTTGACAGGAAATTCCACCAATTCCATGCTTTTTGGAGCACAAGACAATTTGTTAAGAGACTTAACTCCTCTTTTGATCCTAGAATTTCCATGTTTTTTTATAGGGGAATACACTAAATTTCCGCTGCTACAACACTTCCAACCACAGTTTAATTACAAGGCACCCAGAATGATACATAAATAAGTTTGTTCTGTTTTTTAAAAATTATATATATTTTACTTTTTATTATTATTTTTACCGAATCTAACCTATCTAAACCTATAACCTAATTAACTTATTTACCTAACCTAGCTTAACCTATAACCCAATTAACATAAATAAGATTAAATTGAATAATAAAATATAGCTTTTAAATACAGTGGGGACAGACACCTTCATCTTCCTTCATTTGGCAGGACCGGGAATGGTGGGAGTGGTGGGAGGTTGGGGAGAGGGGGTACGCCCTGCACCCTGAAAGCCTCTATTGTGGCACATATCAGCTGCCCATTATCCCTTAGGGAAGCCTGTCAGGCCTCCCATGCTGTCTTCTGGTCCTGGAGAAGGGAATAGTAGCCACGCAGGTGGTGTACTTTCTCTAATGGATTCCGCCACTGTGTGACAAGCCTGTCATAGTCCACCTGCAGGCCATCTAGTGCCGACTGCACAAGCCAAATTCCCCCCTGGAACTGCATTACAGCATGGGGCAGGGATGGTGCCACTCACAGGGCAGGCTTTGGAGGAACAGACAGTGGCTGCTGGGGCTCAACAGGTGGAAGGACTTCATCCCTTCTGCTAGCAGCCTGTGCAGACAAGCATTCCCGCCTCTGGTCCCAGCAGGACCTTGCCAAAACCGTGGCCTGTTTCGGGTCTCAGAATGACCTCTGAGCACCCTGCCTTGTGATGCCCAGTCCTATGCTATGATTGTGAGCAAAATGGTAGTGCAGGGCTGTGGTGCCATGATCAACCCCCCTATACATCACTGCATCACAGTGGGTGATGGTGATGGGCTTCTTCTGGTTCTGGGGCCATTTTGGCAGGCTGAATGAAAGAGTCCCAGACTTGGGATGAGCACTCCCTCTGCCCTCCCCACCTGCCATGGCCACAAACCCAGTCCCCCAAGATACGCCCTCCTCCTCCAAATTCCCCACACCCCAGTTCCCAAACACCCCACTAAATTTGTTGCTGGCGTAATACAAAATGAATGGAGTTGTGTTCCATCACCCAGGTGTGTGCTTGTAATGTCCACATCTCCTTCGAGTGGCTCTGTAATTCTTACTCTTGGGTTCTTGCGAGACTCAAGACATAACTTATAAATCTTACTCTCTCCATTGGATAACATGGGAAGTTGAAAACATCATAACTTAAAAACTACATGATGAATTTTAAAAATGCAAACTAAGGAAATTGCTAGAATGGACACCTGAATTTTCTGATACCTCTGCACCTCCAGATGAATAACTTTAAACACACTTTTCTCTGTCAACAGGAAACAACGGCAAAATCCAGAAAAATCAGTTCTGCCTCCAATTTTCAAACTCATATAACTCAGACATTTCTCAACTGAACTGTATGACTTTTGGACAATGTCTACCCCCCACCCAAGTGATCCTCCCTACAAAATGTCACAGTGATAGCATAAATCACCCCTCACCCAAGCGATCCTCCCTACAAAATTTGACAGCGATAGGCTAAATCCTATCAGTTGGTTTTATGAGTAGAATTTTCATGAATTTAACAGAGTGCCGCCTGTTTTAACTATAAAGCCACTACTGCAGATGTATAATATGAAGCTGTGAAAATTCTGCTCTGCTAAAGGCTAATGCAGAGTGCAAATGTTAGTGTAATTTTTATACTGTTATTTGCATTTTGTTTTTGTTGATACTGTTTAATTTTGATGTTTTATAATATGTTGCGAGCCTCCCTGAGCTGCAGTAACAGGAGGAAATGGCCTAGAAATCTAACTAACTAAATAAATAAATGCATTTTAATTCCAGTGTGTTTTCTCTTAAAGCAAAATCACTATTGAGACTATTTTAGTTCATAGAATTGTGGGGCTGGATGAGACCTCAAGGGTCTTCTAGTCCAACTCCCTGCTCTTCCGTAGGATACCCTATAACCCCCTCCCTTCTCTCTCAGACTGTAAGCCCCTTAGGGGTAGGGACCTGTCTGACTGTGGATTGTACAGTGCCAGGTACATTGCTTGTGCTATATAAATAATAAACAACAAACAAACAACTAGGGGCCAATGTTCACTGCATTTTCTCCATTGTTGCCAATGAGGAAAATACAATGAATATGGGTGCCTGCCTGTAACTACAGCATCAGAGAGAGATGCTTGACCTGCTGGGTTTTCAAAGCATCAAATGTGGGAGATTATACAACCTCTCTAGGAAACTAATTCCATTGCCCAGCTGTTCCTACAGATAGGAAGTCCCCCCCCAAAAAAATATTTTATTTAAAGTATCTTGCTACAATTTAAGTCCATTGCCTCTGGTCCTATTTTGTGTGGCAGCGGCAGATTTTTGTGTCAATCTTTTGGATGTTTCAAACCTGCTATAACGTCTCCTCTTTATCACTACCATAAGACGCTGCCTTGTAAGGTTTATCGGGCACCTGTTATCTTTCTTTTGGTTTTAGCTTCACACATGTGTGTAGAATCCCTGCCCTATGAACAAGACAATTATTCACTAAAACCCAGAAATCGGCTTTCTTTCCTCATGGTTCTGAAATAATAATCTAAACAAAACTTTTAAGATACAAATGAGCAGCACAGAAGAAGCTGTAGGCAAAGTTAATTGCTCAGTCTGTTTATGTAGATCTAATTTAGAACTTCAGTTGAACTTTAGCAATCTTTGTTATTTCCCATGAGGATTATTTATTAGTACAGTATATGCAATTTTAAAGTTCAGTATACATTTGGCTGCCTATCCCCACTGTGGGTCCAGTTCTACTCATTTGAGTAAGTGCTACTCCAGGCAAGTAAGAGGTTACAACAGAGGTGGGAAACTTTTTCTGTCCCAGGGGCCACTTTGAAAATTAGTACACGCTCCGAGGCCGCATACAAGTTGGGGGTGGGGGTACTTAACGGGTTATACTCAAGAAAGGGAGGACCCAGATCATGAATTTGTGCCATGAATATATCCCCTCTCCCTGTGTGCATGGCCTCATCTTTGATCCCTTCTCTGAGTTCAATTTTCCAGTGGTTGGAGGTAGGAACTGGATCCAGGGACCAAGCCCAGGAACTAGAAAGGGCCACATAAAAACTTGCCACCGGCCACATTTGGAGACTGGACTGGAGGAGGTTTCCCTTGCTTGGGTTACAAGATCTCTTTCTGCATGGATTGGCTGTCAATAACTTGATCTTTAATACATAACATATGAGATATTTAGACTTTTCAAATATATTAAAACATGCTATAGGTAAATAAAACAAAAGATTATAAATACTAGCAGTGGGAATACCGGTTCTACCGGTAACCGGTAATACCAGTAATAGGCATACCGGATTTAAATCCAGTAACCCGGTAATCCGGCAACCCGTACCGGACATTTTAATGGTACAGGTTACCGGATCTTTTGCACTGGGGAAGAAGGTGGCAGTTGGCAGACTTTTGTTATGTAAGTTTGTTTTTAAGTACTGAGTCCCTCCCTGTCCCCACCCAGAGGTGTAAATGGATACATTTTGCACCTTTTTTAACTGCCTTGGATTGTTTGAATTTTTTGAAATCAAAAAAGTCATCCAATCCTGGAGGTTTCTGTAGGGTATGTGCACTTTAACTGGCTGGCAGGCTGGCCAATAATCTTGTTGTTTTTTTTCCTTCCTTCTGGGGGCTTCTGGAGCTCGTGCCTGGCTAGCAATTTTACAGCAGGCTTGGAGACGTAAGGATCCACAGAGCTGCTGGAGGCATGCATGCGTGCGACTGTTGGTAAGTTTGGGGTTCCTGATTCGCTCTAGTACAGGATCTCCTTGGTGCCCTTAGCAAGGGGGATGGGGAGGTTGGCACTAGTGGATTGACCTGGGTATGGTACCCCTAGAGTTAGGGATAGGATGTGTGTTGGGGGGGTGATTTTAGCCAGCAGGACATGTGCTGTCTGGGGTGGGTGGGCACAGCATGGGGGAGTAGGCACATAGGGCAGGGCACTGGGAAACAGTGGGCAAGGGCATGCCATGCTGAGAGTTTTTTTCAACTGGCACAGGGGGTGGGGAATGGTGGCCTTACCATGGTGTGTGATGATGATGTGTGTGTTTGTCTCTAGCCCTGTCTTGTTTTGGGGTGTGTGGGGTGCCCACTGCGGTGCAGTGCCCACTGTCCACTGTGTTAACTTGGCTTTTTTGTGTTCAGGTTTGGGGGTTTCCTGGTTTTGTTGGCTTTTGTTTTTTGGCTTGGCTTGGCTTTGTTTGTTGGCTTAGCTTTTCTTTTTTTGTTTTTTGTGTGCTTACTGTGGGCTTGCTTGTGGGCTTGTGTGTTGTGTCACTATTGTGTTCAAGTTTGGGGGTGTTGGTGTACCCCGGTTGCTTGCCAGGCCAATGGTGGGGCCTATGTGTGGCTGGATGCTGGCTGTGTCTTGTCTGTGGCTTTTTTGGAAGCTGAGCCAGTGGGGGATGGGATGTTAACTTGGCTTCAAGCTTGTGTGTTGTGTTCAGGTTTGGGGGTGTTGGGGTACCCCGGTTGCTTGCCAGGCCAGTGGCCTTGCCACCATGGTGTGTGATGTGTGTGTTTGTCTTTAGCCCTGTCTTGTTTTGGGGTGCACTGTGTGGGGGTGCACTGCCCCCATACTGGGCCACTGCCCTGCTTCGTGGTGCTATCTTTGTCTTGGAATGACTTGTGGTGCACTGTTTTACTGTTTTTGTCTCTAGCCCTTCTTGTTTTGGGATGCACTGTGTATGGGTGCCCCCATGCTTGGCCACTGCCCTGCTTGTGGGTGCTGTATTTCTTTGTCTTGGAATGGCTTGTGGTGTTTTCTATGTCTCTAGCCCTGTCTTGTTTTGGGGTGCACTGTGTGGGGGTGCCCCCATGCTTGGCCACTGCCCTGCTTGTGTGGTGCTGTCTTTGGCTTGGAATGGCTTGTGGTGTAGTGAATGCGTAGTGTCTGAGGCTTCTTGGAAGGTGAGCCACAGTGGGGGATGGGATGTGGGAAAGCTGGCTGCGCCTGCTTGTGTCTGTCTGGGTGAGATTTTTTTCTTTCTATGAGACTGCAGTGCAAAAGATTGATTGCCATCAATCTTCTCTTCACTGAACTAAACTGGCTGTCTTGTCTGAGGCTTTTTTGGAAGCTTGTTTTGGGGTGCGTGGATTGCGGTGCCCACTGTGTTAACTTGGCTTTTGGGTGTTGCGTTCAGGTTTTGGGGTGGGGGGGTACCCCGGTTGCTTGCAGAACTTGTGTGTGTAAAAAGTTCTCCTGGTAAACTGCTTTGCTGCAGGCAGCTGTGGTCACTTGGTTTCCATGGCAGCCCCTCACGTCTACAGCTGCGGCTACCTTAGGCTGCTTCAGGGCAGTGTGTGTCTGAAGAATGCATCCAGGAACTTACTTGTGGACTGTAAACCCAGAAGACTGAAAGACCAGCACTTTAAGGTGTGTGTAAAAATGCCCTGTTAGTAACTGTGGATCATTCTGCAAAAGCACAACTGTGGCTCCTACAGGCTCACTGAAGCAGTGACGATCCATTCAAATATACTGCAGTGCAGACTGTACAGAAATGGAAGAGCTAGACATCAGAGGTGGGAAACCTCTGGTTCATGGGTCACTTCCATTTAGCCCAGAGAAGTTCCGCCCCCTCCCCCCCATCTCCCCTCCAATGCAGATTGCCTTCCTTTTTTGACAGGTGGGCCTCTGTGAAGGAGGGAAAGGGGACACTACTGCAGACTGGGAAATACTCCAAGCTGGGGACCCACCTTGACAGAGCACTCTCAGCAGTGGTGTAGCTAGGTGGGAATGGGTCCTGGGATGGTCAGGGAGCCATAGACAGAGGCAAGGCAGGTGTTGTGATGTGTGTGGGGACCTGTGGGGAGCATGTTGCCTGGGGTCTGTGTGGGGAGATGGAAGATGAGCACTGGTTTGCTAGGGGGAGAGGGGAAGTGAGGTGCATGTTGCTGGGGGATGGAAAGGGCAGTGGGAGGTCAGTTACCAGGGAGATGGGGCACTGGGGAGTGGGGGGGTGGGTTGCCAGGGACATAAGAAATGGGTGGAAGCTTCAGGCAGAGTTGTGGTGGTGAGGTGCTAGGCTTGTGTTACTGGATATAGCGGGGGAGCTGGAGACCAAGGCAGGCAAAGGGGTGTGGGATGGGTCGCCAGGGATGGGGTAGTGGGTTGCTAGGAAAGATGGGTGGAGAGATGGAACAAGTGAGGCCCAGGTTGCGAGGGGAGGAAGAGCACAGGCTGCCAGGGCAGAGGGAGCCCAGGTTGCTGGGGTTGGGAGTGTGGGGGCTATCGGTCAGGGGGCGGGTAGCCCCATCCTGTTCCCCAGTGGCTCCTCCTCTTTGGGGTCACCTTCCACAGGGCCCTAGTGGTGATCATATTTGGGACCTCGCTCGAGGGTACATGGCCCCTGTATTATGCCCTGGTGAAAACAAGGGCCACTGTAGGGCCCCCAAAAGTAGAGAGAATGGCAGGGCCTGTGGCAATCACCCCAGCCCTGGAGGTGGGGAGTACACGTCTAGGCTTCTGCCAGGCCCCACCACCATACGTTCTAGTGGCGTCCCAACTTCATTCAGGGCACTGGGCCCCAGCAATGGAGTGGGGGCAGGGGGAGGCAGCAATAGAGCGTTGGTGGAAGTTGGGGACTGCTGCCCTGGGGAGTGTGGGCCCCAGTGCAGCCGCCCCACCTGTCCTTCCTATACACCGCTGACTCTTGGTGCCGCCATGCCTCATGCAGGATGTTCCAGGCTGGGGGCCCCTGCCCCCTCCCAAAAACATTCTATAGGTGAACGGAACATCTGACGACAAATACTGACTTTTTAACTTCCAACCACATTGCTAATTTAATACTCTTTCCAAATTTTTATGTGGTCGCTACCAGTTTACTTATTAACATGTATTGAAGCCCAAAATATAGCCAACGTGATGTCTATAGCACGTTTGGTTACCAGTAACCAAACCAATTTTTTATGCTTCCAGCATTTGCTTTGGATTCTTTTCAGACTCTATTTTAAAACTAGAAATAGAGATTTTTCACACTGCAGCTGAGTCGTGTGAAATTTCTTCCTTTTCATTATATTGTGCTGCCGGTATTTACAAAACACCCATAACAAAATGTGTCTGATGCACTCTTAGATACATTTCTTTTGTACAATGTATAACCCTGAACTGTGTGTACAGACCTGCTGAATTTATAAACACACTATTATTAAAATAAAATATGGGCTAAATTTTCATAGTTTATTCAAAATGCAAAATTAATCAGCATTATGGCTTGCTCTGTAATTCTGCATACAGAGGAGCAAGTGCAATTAAAACATTACATTAGCTCAACAATTATGAATTTGGGCAATAAGCATGCACAAAAAGGACCCTTGAGATATACGGCAGGGTCCAGAATTGCCTTTTTATTCAAGATGAGCTTTATTATCCTGGAACCTCTAAGAACAGCAGCAAAACTGTCGTCGTCAGGCTAATTACTTGAACAAGACCTACCTTATTTAAAAATAAATTTAAAAACACGATCTAGTATCAGGCTTTTTGGCAATGTTTATCCTTTCCATGGCATTCTCTTTTCTGAGACAGCTTTGCACAGAATCCCACTTCCTTAAAACTAAAAGGAACATACTTTCCCTTGATAGTATTGAGATTCATAAGTAACAAAGGGTTTGTGTTACATTTTTGAATCAATTCTTCAAGTTTATTATTATTATTTATAAAGTGCCATCAGTGCGCCTGACTCTGATAATTGAATTAGAAACAGGTTCCTGCCCCAGGGGGTTTACAATCTAGGATGGACACGAGAGAGGAGGGGTGCAGCCACATGAGCTGCAGGGGCCTGATCCCCACACAGCCCTGTGGCAGGCAATTGCCACTGCCACACTGTGGGGCACACGTGTGGAACTGGCCAGAGAGTTGTAGGGTAGCTGGGCGAGCCAGCCCCCGTCTGAGACATCGTGGCCAAGGTGCCACTCACGCAAGCAGGCCCCCGTCCTTGCCCTGCCTCCCTCCCCCAGCAGACTGAAAGCCTGCCCGTCCATCACTCATGGCCCCGCAACATTGCGAGGCAAGTGTGCCCCATCACTTGAGTTGCCCTGCCCTGGGCAGTCTTACCCCAGTTGGGGTAAGGCTGCTCTGCAATGTGTCCTTGATTTTTCCAAGGACATGTCACAGAGCAGCCAGCTGCTCATCCCACCCCAGGGCAGGGGAGACATCTGGCGAGCCCATGGCACACGAGCCACTACATTAAGTGGTGCTTTTGCCCAGGGAGAGGTAAGGCTACCTAAAGCATGGTAGCCTCCCCAGCCTGTCTCATCTGGCTGCACCCAGGGATACATCCATGAAGCCACACAGCTGCTGGTGCTGTTGTTGACAGGGCTAAGCCTTGAGCCCAGATGTTCCCTATATAAGCACAGTGAGTGGTCTGACTCACAGCTGGAAATCTGATGCAGCTGTTTGAACGAGGCTACTGAAATCCAGTCTGGGTGTTTCCACCAATACCCTTGGGCCCATTCCCTCCCAAAAATGTTTGTCAGGAGCTGCCACGGCAAGGAGCCACGACCGACCTCCATAAGATCACAAAGGCTGGACTGTAGTTCAGTTTGATCCTTTAGAATGACTTTATACAAAGGTTTTGTGAGTTCCCAACCTGTAGCAGGGTAAAGGGTACCCGGGGTGGGGGTGGGGGGTGAGTCTTATCAGGATACTGTCCATCAGTCACTGTCTTTGGGGGGAAACTTGCTTACGTCCTTTGTTTACACAATACATGTCAGAGCCACCTTCTTGGAGCATTATTAGCTCAAGTGTCTTTTATTTACATAACATGTCTCATCACGGTATAGATCCACTCGTCCAGAGCAGTTCTCCACCATATACAGGTTTCACAATACTTACAGCCTTTGTGGACCAGGCACAATCCTCCCAGAGCTCAGGCAGCACCCTCTGAGCAGGGCTCTATGTGGCGAGAGAGCCACAGCTCAAGCTCCTGTCCAGTCTCCTTGGCTGCTTCCAGGCAGCCCTCCCATAGCTAAGCTTTCTCCTTTGGCTGAGACTGAGCTCACTCGCTCTCTCCTCCTGCCTCTTTACAGTTCCTCTGGCCACTCACTCCTGATCAAGTGTTGTCCTACATCCCAAGCAACACCTGCACCTCCAATAGCACCTTCACCAGTGCGCCGGTGCTCTCCTCTTAAAGGGCCAATGTTCACTAAGACTTCACCCTGCTACAAACAGCCTCTCAATGACGTTCAGATCAAATCTTTTCATTAAAAAAATATAATTCTGCTAACTCTCCTGCCATAAAACCTAATCAGAATTTATTCAACCATTATTCAGCTCCACGATCGAGCCTACTGCCACATCTCTATAGCTATTTGATTTCCACAGAAATAACAAGATTAGCAAGCAACAACAACATATTATGGTCAGTAAAATCAGCAGTTTTGCCTCTAAGTGCACACGTTAGGCTAGTCCTGAGTAAGAAGGTGCCACAGTTAGAGTCATTTTTCAGAGGAGAACCACATTTTAATCTCAGTCTATTAACTACTGAAATCTCAGTAATGAATTTGGTTAGGCACTGAATAACCATTCAGAGGCTGAGTGAGAAAATCTATTGCTAGAGACCAACTCCGCTGTGGTTACAATGAAGAGTTAATAGCAGTCCTTTAGGAGATGCCACTTGATTTTAGTACAAGTGGCCTAGCATGACTTACTGCTCTGTCAGGCTTATCTGAAACAGTGTCAGCATGTGCTTCCTGCTTTTCAGGTGACATAGTGCCAGGGTCCACAGGCTGGGGCACAGAGAGTAGGTGTAGGATGAGGACCCAGGAAACGTTGTGCAAGCGTTGGTGCAGGATTGAGTCCAGAGAGTTGGTGCAGGATCAGCACCTAAGGGTCATGGTGGGGATCAGCACATGGACCAAGGGGGGGGCAGGCATAGATGCAGAACTGAACTGGACAAGACAAGGCAGATGTAGGGAGCCAGCTGGACAGAACAGGCAGACAAGATTCAGATGGGGCAGAGTGGGCTCATGGGACAAATCGCGTAAGGAGGCACATCCCATGTGGACTGCAGCCCAGGGAAACCACCCGGCCTGTCTAAACCAGACTCAGGTAAGGTTGGAAGTGGGCGGACATGGTGGTGCACCCTTGGAGGTCCGGGGCAGGCAGGCAGCCTCCACATCCATCTGTTTACACCCATTGTCACAATCTTGCCTACTCCAAAGTCACTCATGAATTTTTTAAAAAAATGTTTCTAATACTCAAGGGAGGGAATAACCACTTAACAAATCACTTCATCAATTATATTACTCAAATTTCCTTACAGATCCCATTAACTGCTGCTTTCCTTAAAGCCATGGAAACATGTCCCTCCTACAAAAGGAACTGAATTATATCAAAATCAGCACCAACCAGCACCTCCCTATAATCCAAAAAAACTTCATTGGACAAAGATTAAAAACTGCAGGATGCAGGACAAAGCTTAATTTTATCATTAACTCATTGTGCTTATAATATTGTAGGAGGATAAGAAAAATGAAGGTTCTGACATCTGGTTAATAACTAATAATACATGTTAATAGTGAGGGGGTGGCGAGGCTGTGCTTAGTTATTCTGTCTAAGTTGGCACTTGTGTGGCGTACTGCATCCAAATATCTCAAAAGGCTTCATGATCAATTCATTCTGTCTAACAACCTTATCTCCCTGTGGGATAACTCAGCAGCATGATACAGATAGGCTAAGTGTCATGTTCAAAGTCACACAGTAAATCACTGGCTGAAGCAAAAAAAATCCCGACTCCTTTTCCTATAATAATTCTAACCATTAGATTGCACTTGTTCTAGCATTTAATAGAGAATTCAAGCAATGGACTGGCAAAGTTTCTGAGCTCATCATTTCACAGTGTAGTCTTCCATCCAATTCCCATTGAAAGTTGGTTGCAAAACTCCATAGGGGCCTATTTTCCATTGTCTTCCAACTCATGTAGAATTTACTACACATATACAGGGCCCCAATTCTTCCGCGGAATTTTTTTAAAAATTCTGCGGGAGTCAGGGCCCAATTCTGCACCTCGGCGCGATTTACCATGCGGGGGGGGGGGCTTGGCTTGCCTCCTCCCCCCTCCCCCCGCACTGGTCAAACCCTCAGGGCTTCCCCTCCCCAGCTGCCGGGGCTTGCCCTCCCCAGCTGCTGGGGCTTGCTTGACTCTCCCCCCCCCCCGAAAAACAAAAGGAATTGCCTTACCAGAGACGGCAGCAGCAGCTGCTCCGTCCAGCGCGCTCGTACTTCCTGCTCGTACTTCCTGGCCCCTCCCGACGGGGCCTCTCAGGGCGA
>QEPC01014905.1:1796782-1810882 GCA_003113815.1 Sphenodon punctatus | reverse complement strand
ATGGTACATAAATGTTCCCTATCTACTCGTTCCACTCCACTCAAGATTTTATAAATCTCTATCATATCCCCTCTCAGTCTTCTCTTCTCCAAGATGAAGAGCCCTAAGCTATCAAGCCTTTCTTTGTATGGAAGCCATTTGAAACCCTACTTGCCCTACTCTGCACCTTTTCAAGTTCTACGATATCTTTTTTGAGATGGGGTGACCAGAATTGCACACAGTACTCAGGTAAGGTTGCACCATCGATTTATATAGGGACATTATGACGTTTTCAGTTTTATTCTCTATCCCTTTCCAAATAATTCCCAACATTCTGTTTGCTTTTTTGACTGCTGCTGCACATTGATCTGAAGATTTCAATGTATTGTCCACAATGACTCCAAGGTCCTTTTCCTTAGTAGTTTCTCCTAATTTAGAACCCAGCATTGTGTACATATAGTTTGGATTATTGTTCCCTATGTGCATCACTTTGCACTTGTCCACTTTAAATTTAATCTGCCATTTAGATGCCAAATCATCTAGTCTCAAAAGATCCTCTTGCAATTCTTCACAGTCTGCTTGTGTTTTAACTATCTTGAATAACTTTGTGTTATCTGCAAATATGACCACCTCACTCTTTACTCCTTCTTCCAGATCATTGATGAAAATATTAAACAATACCGGACCCAGTACAGGGCCCTGAGGGACTCCACTGTTTACTTCTCTCCATTGTGAAAACTGACCATTTATTCCTAACACTTGTTTCCTAGCCTTTAACCAGTTACCAATCCATGACAGGACACAGCCTCTTATCCCATGACTACTTAGTTTCCTCAAGAGTCTCTCATGAGGGACCTTATCAAATGCCTTCTGAAAATCCAGATACACTATATCAACTGGCTCACCCTTATCCACATGCTTATTTACTCCGACAAAAAACCCCAGTAGATTAATGAGGCACGACTTCCCTTTGCTAACTCCATGTAGACTTTCTCCCATTGTGCCATGTTTATAAATATGCCCAGTAATTCTGTTCTTGACAATCATCGGCACCGACTTGAGACTCACTGGTCTGTAGTTACCAGGATCACCTCTGGTAACCTTTTAAACTCTGATCACCTTTTTAAAGATCAGCGTTACATTTGCTACCCTCCAAACCTCGGGTACCATGGCAGATTTCAGCGATAAATTACAAATTGCCATTAGTAGATCTGCAATTTCATATCTGAGTTCCTTCAGAACTCTGGGGTGAATACCATCAGGTCCTGGAGATTTGTTACTATTCTGTTTGCTCTAGAACCTCTTCCAGAGTCACAATAATTTGTGATAGTCCTTCAACCAAAATGTAACTTCTGATAACCTTCAGGATCTCCGTAAAGAAAGCTTTCACTTGAGGTCCACTCATTTGAGTTAACATCATTAGTCTGTCTTTTCTCACCTGCTTCTCTGAGTTAATAGTGTTCTGCATTTAAATGAAGACTCCAGGCTACCAAAGATTTGTATAGACACATTTTTAGATAACAAAGATTGTTTAAAATTTGGAAAAGGTTCAGAAAAGAGTTACAAGAATGGTTCAAGGTCAAACAAACACGTTTTACAATTTCCCAAAGAGAAGGTGGAGAGGTAACTTCATAACAGTCTGGAAGAACACAGAATCTTAGAACTGCAGGATTGGAAGGGACAGCAATGCCACTTTGATGGTCCTTGTAAAAGTACCTACGTGAGTAGAGATTTTTGATAGGAAAAGGCTCTCTAGTATAGAAGAGATGAGTATAATGAAAGAAGTAGAAACTAGACAAATTCAGTCCAGAAATAAGGGACTCTTTAAAAAACAAAACAAAACAAAACAAAACAAAACAAAACAAAACAGTGAGTGAAATTGTTGTTGGGAAAACCTACCCTACTGATATGGTGGATTGACCATCACTTGAAGTCTTGGAATCTAAACCAAATATATTTATAAAAGAGATACTATACCCTATAAAGAAACAGAAGTCACTAGGTGAAAGCTAATGGTCCACATTATTCTGGAGTTCAGAGCAGAGAATCATGAAAGCTCTCCAGGCCCTGAAACCTATAAAATAATGAAAGGATCACATAATCCACTAACCGGAGGTAACTGGAGTGAAATTCTTTAAAACTTAGTTCGCATTCCATGGGAGATCTGCTGATGGGATTCTTCTTCTGACTGGCTCTACCCTAGTCTCTACTGGCTGACTCTGAGATAGCATCACAGTGTTGGAAGGGGACTTAAGGGTCATCTAGTCCAACCTCTGCTTTGATGCAGGATGACTACAGCTGTAACAGCCCCAACAGATGGTTGGCCAGACTATTTCTCAAAACCTCCAGTGATGGACAATCTATGATCTCCCTATGTAACTTGTTCCATTGCTGCATAGCTGTCACTGTTGACGTTTTACCTGATACTTAACCAAAATCAACCTCCCTGTAACTTGAGGAATTATTTCTAGTCTTGCCCTCTGCAGCAATGAAAACCAGTTACTTGCCATCTTATTTATGGCAGCCTTTTAGATATTTGAAGACTGCTCTTGTATCTCCTCTAATTATTTTTGCTGGGCTACACATATTCAGTTTCTTCAACCTCTCTTCATAAGACTTGCTTTCCAGATCCTTTATCGAATTAAATTGAATTTAAATTTATTATTTAGCAATTAGCCATACAAAAAATAAAAAGTACAAATAAAAATACAATATAAAATTAAGTAAATGCCAAAGGTTTACATTTACAAAAAATTAAAAATGCAAAAATCACACCTGCTTTGAGTGTTGCCTCATTTCTAGATGTTAATAGAAATGATCCTTTATCAATGAGAGATACCTGCCAGACTCTCATTCCTGGAGAAATTTTACTAACACCTGCCTGGACTCTACTGGCCTAGTGGTCAAATTCATAGCAACTAACTCCATGGAAATGTATTCACTGGACCATAGTAATCTTGAACTGAGTCGTATTTCATCATCCCTGAAGAATGTGTACTATTAGCATTTCTCCTGGTAATATCAACAAGGCAAAGATACCAAGACACAATGAAAAGTTTCTCTCTTCATTCTAGTGACAGCTAGGGATGTGCGAATGCGGTTCGGAAGTTCGGAGTTTGGACCGAATTCGAATAGTTCGGTCGACTGAACCGAACTTTCGAACCGAACTCGAATTCGACCAAACTGTTCGGTCAAATCAGAACCAGTTCGAAAGGCCAAAAACCCCAGTTTTGAATGTATGAACTCGGTTTGGAAGTTTGGGATTCAACCGAACTCGAATATTTCGGTTGACCGAACGGAACTTTCGAACTGAACTCGATTTTCGAACCGAACCAAATTTCCAAACTCGGCTCTGTTCGCACATCCCTAGTGACAGCTGTGACAGCTTGAGTAGCAGGGGTGATTTAAGGCTAGAAAACGTTGCTCTGTCATTAAAAGTCAAATGAAATTCAATATTTAGCAGGAAGAAGCAGCCTGATGCATTTAAACACACACAGCTACACCTCTCTCAACTTCCAGCAGACATTCTAATACAATCTGTTCTTCCCTAAAAGGTTCTTAACCTAATAGACTAAACATCAGGGAACAAACTTTAATGGAATGGATGCGGAATGCAAATATACCGTAGTTGCAAAGTGTTACAAGGCTGCAATTAGATCTCATGGTTTTACAACTTCTTATAAATGTGTCTGGGTTTCGTGATGACGGAGTTCACTGCAAAATCAATCTTGTTTGGTAACATTTTTACCCTTGGCAAGTTTGGAAATGTTTTACATTCTTAAAAAATGACTGCAACTTTTAACGGAATTAGCATTTATGCTTAAAGCGTTCAGAACTTACATTTAAAAGTTAAAAGCCTTCTCTGGACATTATTTTAGAAAATGAAACTGCAATTAAGGTGGTACCAGATAAGGTGCACTAATAAATTAATTCTACTGTAGAGAATTTTAATCCCATGTGCAACTATCTAATTCCCAAGAGCTAGAGATGGGAGCTGGAAGTGCAGTAGGGAAAAGGTTCTATCCTCACTCCACTTGTATAATCCATATAAAAGCCAGGGACAATTGCAGTGCTTGTGCTCTATGAAGACAAGGACTGGACTGTGTCAGTCCTGCTGTCTGGAGAGCACATGATACCCCACAAATAGATCAGGGATAAGTAGGCTGTGCCATAAAAGGGGCTCAGAAGGCCTGGTGTTTGGGAAAGGCAGGGGAGGCAGATGTGAGTACAGCAGAGAGGAAAAAGAATAACTCACCAGAGGTCACCTCTGAAACAATTCAAGGTTCTTCACCATGTTACTGGATGAAAACAAAGGCATCCTTCAGAAGCCAACCATAGAGGAAAACAGTGGGGCCAGTCAGCCCCATGCATACTGCTGTGTGCACGTGTGTGCTGTGGCCGCCACACAGTTTGCACATGTGCTGTAGGTCACGTGCTGGGGATGAGTGTGGCTTGCACGTGCGTACATGCAAGTGTGCCGTGTGTGCTCCGCGTGTCGGTCTGTGGGGCTGGGATCGGCCCTGATGACAAGGTTTATGTGCTACTAATGACCAACGGTTTTATTTGTCATCTGAAATTCCTCTGCACAGCAGTGCAGGTAGAGTATATTAACTGTTTCTAAGCAAATGGTGTGGGCAAAGGCCAAATTTAGCAGAGCCCTGTACTTATTTAAGTCTTCATTCATTTAGAGTGAAATGTTAATGCTAGTTTAAAAGCTGCTGTGGCCAAATGTCTTGTCTAAAAAATGCTCTCTCTAGGACTTAGTGCAAGAGTCAAAACAGAGAATGTGGGCTAGTCTTGTACATGCACACTATAAGAAACGGTTCTGATGTCAAAGAACAGGCAAGACCAAATGTTAGGAGAAAGAGTGTATTAGGACTCCTAATTTACAGAGTGAATCGAGGCCCACATGTTTAAGCAACCTACCCAAAGTATCACAGGAAATCTGTCAGACCTCCTGAATCCCCACTGGCGTAACCACATGGCTATCCTTCACTATAAATGTAAGACTTGTAGAATCTTCATAATCTGTTGTTCTCTAGCTACAAGCTGATGTATGATTACAATGTGCCGACTGTCAATCAGTCATGCAGCTCAGCATAACATCCTTTATTGAAATGTCAATTATGATATTTCTAGGTCTGCTAGACTTGACAGCATTTTTAGATCAGTATTTTTCAACAAATACTACCAACTACTAAAGAATATAAAGCATAACGATAAGGGAAAAACCCTTACACTATTGAAATATCAAGTTCTATTTTAAAAAATGAAACTGATATTTCCTGTTTTGGGTCAGCCTACTTGTTTGCTGCGTAGTCAGCTGGCGTTTATCTCATATTCAGCAAAGCTACAGACTGATGAAAGCAAACTGATACCACATAGATATGGATATATAGTTAAGCATGCAATAGTTCTATATCTGAACAGGCCCCAAAGTACACAGATGAGCTTGGATAAATGAAAATCAATAGACTAGCAAAGGGCTCATTCATTCAATTGATCCAAGCCATGTGGGTAATAGAAACAGCAAACTGGTAACATGGCACAAGTGTAAATTCCATTTACAGGAAATACAGTAACAAAAACTAATAGTCACAAAAATACAATTCAGAACATCATTGATCTTTAGACACAAAAGAAAGCATGAAATAATTTAATGAACAATAAAAATCTCCCAACTGCCACAGTCTATTGTTATAAACTTTTTAATATCACTTATTTTATCACTTTCACATTTCAAAGTATATGACAGAACATCTCATTACTCAGTGTGTATATGATACCCTTGGTTTAACAATTGGTGTATAAATTATATTTGGGCTTGTAAATTCTGAAGAGTATTCCCACAGTAAATCTCTTAGATTATTCTCTTGCTAGATATATCCCATGTATTTCTTTAGTACAGCACAGACAGAGTTGGGAATTTAGAGGCTTCATTTTTCAGACCTAGCCCCTCCCCACCAAAAAACCCTCCCACACTCCCATTGGCTGGAAAGCTCGATTCCCTCTCCGGTTAGCTGGAGGAACCGCCAGCCGAACCTAGGGTTACCACCTTCCCCCAGGATTTCACCTGTAGGGGCCAAGGCACTTCAGCAGGGGGGAGAGCAAAGGGGCCATCGTGCCCATTTCTGACATAGCCCTGACCATTACAGAGTACAGTGATGTCATGACAGTCCATAAGCATGGGGAATCCTTATGGCTTGCCCCTTTTTTGACATGGCTGACCCCTGCCACCTTCAGAAACTCTGCTTTCTCTGGGTTACCACGAGTGTCCCTGGCTGACCCAGAGAAATCCAGACTTCCTGCAGTGCCCAAAGACTCTGGGTCTTGAACCCTCACCCCCAGTGGCTGGGTCTGTAGTACCAAAGCTTCACCTTGCTTTAGGCCCAGCCACTCCCTCAAGAGGCTTCCCTTGCCCTAGCCATGCCCTACTGTCTCCAGCCCCTGTCACGCCTCTCGGATTCCTGGTTGGCTGCCAGCCAGTATATAAGGTTTGCTGGCAGCACCAGGAAGCTGAGTGAAACTTCACTCTCTTCCTTGTTTGTTTGTTCTTGTGCTACCTGACTCCTGCTGGTCTCTTCAGTCCTTGCTCCTACTTCATTCCCAGCCTTGATCCTGTCTTGCTCCCCAAATCCCGAGTCCTAGCCCTGATCCTGCACCCAAAACCCCCACATTCACCCATGACTCAGACATGCCTTACCCTGCAACCCTTACAGTTTCGAAGAAAAACTGCTGCAAGCCCGACACCCAGCCTCATTTGAAAGGGACTGAGGGGAAGGGCAGTTCCTCTGAGGATGTGAGAAAAAGTATCGCAGGTGGCTCTTCAAAATAGAGGATTTTGCTTTTTGGCCTTCTGCCCAACAAAGTTGTTTCCTACCCTTGCCGATTCCTGTATTTTAAATTTTATTTCTCCATCTGCTCCTTCCTTTATTGTACTCCCATCCCGTGCAATCCCACACTGAGTGCCATGGTGTGGAATCTTCCTCTCCTACCTGCAGTGCTTGTGGGAGTGGGAAGGCTGGCCTGGTCCTCACTTTAAATGAGATGCTACCATGCATGGCTATCCATTAGCCACACATCCAACTGCACATTTGAAAGCGGTGGGTGGGGATGCGCGTTCTTGTGAGCCACACAGCACCTACTCATAGCCACTCACGAGGCACTGCTGAAAAACCTGGAGTGAGCCGTGCAGGGCAAGCCAAGAAGTGCATGGGGAGAGGTGCCCCTGCATCCCGTACCCGTATGAACTGGGGTGCCCATCTATGCCAGCACTGTTCAAAGGAGAGCAATAAAGATGGCCAGGGGTCTGGAAACAGTCCTATGAGGAAAGGTTGAAGGAGCTGGTTATGTTTAGCCTGGAGAAGAGAAGACTAAGGGGAGACATGATAGCCTTCTTCAACTATCTGAAGGGCTGTCGCATAGAAGATGGAGCAGACTTTTTTTCTTTTGCTCCTGAGGGCAAGACTAGAACCACTGGGCTCAAATTACAAGGAAGCAGATTTTGGCTAAACATTAGGAAGAACTTCCTAACGGTAAGAGCTGTTTGACAGTGGAACAGACTGTCTAGGGATGTGGTGGGCTCTCCTTCGCGGAAGGTTTTCAAACAGAGGCTGAATGACCATCTGTCAGGGATGCTGTGGATTTCTTGCACTGAGCAGGGGATTGAACTAGATGACCTCTGAGCTCCCTTCCAGTTCTAAGATTCTATTATTTCCTGGTCCTGTCCACAACCGTGCCGGGAGCTCTCTGGGGAGCTCTTGAAGGACGTGGTGTGGAATACAACACCATGGTGGCTCAAAGCACAACAACCCCCCCTTGTGACGTATGAGAGAAGAGCCAACACCATGGAGGACAGAGGTTTGGACAGCAGCTTCCTGCATGTCCCCCCCTCCCCCCCAATACATGCCTCCATTGTTGCCTGGGACTGCCAGCAGCTGCACCGGCAGCTTGGCAGGAAGGGGTTACCGACTGCTGAGGCGTCCTGTTTCCATGGTGTCCGTGGCTGTGTCATGGCAGAGGGTGAGCAGTTAGGCAGGGCTTGGGGTGGCAGTGTTGCCAGGCAGGGAGGAGGGGGAATATCTGCCCGTCTGAGTTGCTTGCAGGGCCGGTGGAAGTGCATGGAGGCTGCCTGTGTTTCGGCATGGTAGTCAGCCACCCTGGGAGCTGCCCATTAGAATCCCTCCCCACTCCCTCCACATGTGTGGGTGCTCCGCAGCCATTCCACTCAGCAGCCATGGACTCCTCCTCTAGCCTTGCTTGTTTAAAAACACCCTCAGTTGCGTGCCAGGGAGCAGACCACCCTTGACCACCCTGAAGCAGCACTGATAGAAGGGGCTGGTCTCCTATCCAAGTTGAACACAAATCTACTCCTGAAAATGACCATGTCAGCTGGCTAGTGTCCACTCAGTTCCACCTGCAGCAAAGCTCTACCTCAAAGTCATCAAGGAAGATTAGGCATCAGTGCTGCATACAACATCCCTCAAAGCTTGGTGAATAGATCAGACTGGCCAGGAGCAGCCCTAGTCCCTGATGTGTAGGGATGACTGAAACTTGTGAGGGGTGACAAGAGTGGCTGGATAGAAGCAACCACAGATCCTGGATGACTGCGGTTACATTACTTCATAGGCTTTAGAGGGATGAACACTGAAGTTCTACAGATAAACTACACATGCTGAACTTTAACTGCAGAGATTGGCTGCATTTCCACAATTGGCTCCCAAAATGAAGGAGCAGGGTGGAATAATAGGGTAGTTTGTGTATAACGTATCACATATTCAGTTTCTAAAAGTGCTAATTACAGACCTAATTGGACCAGCAATTACAAACACTAACGTTCAACAGTTGGCTGAATTCAAAAACTAGATTTGTAGTGAGCAATTGAGCACATCGCCTAGCTTGCTGCTTGAAAATGGGCATGCATCTTGAAACTCATTCCTCCAGATGTGCTGAAGCCTCTTCTTGTTTAGGACTTTAGATGATTTGAATACTTGCAATAACTCTAACACACAGATGCTGTGATCCACAAACCACACCATAAGACTTCAATGGGACTGCTCCAGAGTAAGTGGTTTGTGTAAGGTAGCCTAAACTTAGACAAAAAAACTCCCAACAAAATCCTTACAGCAACACATCAACGAAGGACTTTTCTCCCTTTGACACAAATCCATGTATAGAGAAAGGTAAGATCAATAAGAAAATAATGAATAATGAGCATATGGATTCTTGAATGTTGGAAATAAGGTGGGCCCAGCAAGGGCAAGAACAAAATACAGTCCATGGATGCAATCCTTGTCCCCGTTCTGTTCTATGAGAGTCTTGCTATTGGCTTTGATGGAACCAGAATATTATCCCATGCTTTTAAGAAAGTATTTCTACTCATCACCTTCTTAAGAATGTTATTGTTCCTAAAAGCTGCAGTTGTGAAAGTTGGTCATGTAGGTTGACTGACTGATACTCCAGTGCCAGACAGAGCACCACTGCAGCCAGTGGGCTTCATGCAAGTTGGCTTCCATCACAACGTATAATACACAGCACAGAGTGACTTTGGCCCCAATCCAAGGTGCACACAGACCAAATCTAAGCATGTGCGAGCACACACAGTGGATGCTTTCTCCTATGAGAACACCCGTGATTGTAAGAGCTACATCTGGGAACCCGGTCATGCACACGTGTTGTCACGGGAGAAAAGCAGAATAGCACATTCCTACATGCTCTAATTTCCGTGACATCAGAGCCATGATTGCTCTCGCAGAAGTTTCATCTCCCTCCCAGGTAACATGTGCAAGTGCCCAGTTTGTGCACACATGATATCCTGGGTAAAGTCCCCAGCCTCCCAGTTGTACCGTCACTTGACCAGGGGTAGAGGAGGTGCAGTGGCAGATATGAATGGCGGCACGGTTGGGTGGCAGGGGACTTCATGTATGCATGGACCTTGGATTGACCTGAGAAAAGCTAATGAATGCAACCTATCAAAGCTGACAAGCAACCACCAATTTCCTTGTGCTCTTCACTTGTTGAAGACAAACATGAAGGCAGAGTCCTCTTGCAAATCGGTAACGCTTTCTTCATGTGAGTGTAGTGACACTGTTACACCAGCTCATGATCTGGATTTTCACTAAAAGCAATACATTTTAAAATAGAAAAATGACAATAGAGACTGAAAAAAATAAAATAGAGACTTTAATTGCTTTTGTGAAGGCAATGATTTCCAAATGCAAACAACATTCCATCTGGTGGTCTTTCCTTTCCAAAAAAAGATGTGTACGATACAGATTATTTTTTTTTACCTTAACTACTAATCATCGTTTAACATTTCCTTCAAAAGGTAGGGTCATTTGTCTGTAGCAAAGGCTGCTTTTCTTTTCAGTCAGAGTGTAAACAATAATAAAATGCTTACTGTACTGCTGGCCTGTAATAAGCCAAAAATAGTAAAAAGTGGGGGGGAAATGAACACACATTTCATTAACATTTTTGATTAGCAATTCCTGAGCCATAACCAAAAATGGTGGTAATTAAATCACTGAGCATTATAGGCATTATAAAATCACTGATGCACAGTGGACTAAATACCTAGGGCAGCAACATTCCTATGCAGCTGGAATATTTAAGATGCTGTAAAGAATGTCAAGGAACAATAAACATGATTAAGGGGCTTGTTTTTAGGAACTGTTAAAATGCTCCCATCATAATGTGAACAACAAAAAAAGAAAACAGATTTAATTGTCTTTATTAGGACTATGAGAAAAACTACTAAATAGACAGACTGATGTCTTCTAGGATTTCAGTAAAATACTAAAAGCAAGCTTTCCTTTAGTTTCCAGCTGTTTATTTTAAGAACAGGCAGGTTCAGAATTCAAACAAGCCTAGCAGCTCTTCTTGGTTACAGATGTACACATTTAATCCTAATAGTATGGATTAAGAATGGTATCCTAATGTTCTCCATTTCTTAGAGCAATCTCACCCCGAGGGCCTTATCTTTCATTCATAGAGTGAGTTTCAGGGCTCTGTCTCTAAACTTTTTTGAGCTGCATAAAGTTAAAGCGAAGTCTCCTCTGTTATTTCAGTGTACATATGGAGGAACGAATATAGCATATTGTATCCCCCCCACCCAACACTAATATAGGCATTTTCTATTGTGACTTATGTTCCAGAAACAGGAAGTGCTAATAATATGATATGATAGCCCCATGTGCAAGCTCAAAGTGTCATGTGACACCCACATCCTGTGGGTATCGTTCAGCACCCAGCAGACAGATGTGGGCGAGTGCCAGCTTTTCACTCCCAGCCCCACATGCAGGGCTCTCGCCATCTGGACCCCTTCCCAGTGGGAAGAGCAAATAGAAAAACGGTGTATATCTGGCTATAACCCAAATCCTGATGTCCTTACACAGTCCCGACTCCAATGATATTCTCAGAGCAATCCAGGCTCTCTCTCTGTGAATTTGGGACCATGCAGTGACCTTCATTACAGTATCTAATTTCTTTTGACACCATTGGGAACTGAGCAATACATAGGGTATGTGGGTTGTCTCAAATACTTTGTATTCTGTTCTTCACATCTTCTTCATCCTAATTTTCACTTTGCGATACTAGCTGAAAGTGTTAGGTCAACCATTGTATTAATATGGTACAAACACAATGTCTCCCGGTCTCTCTGTATGAGGAATAAAAATGATAGTTTGCTTGGTGGTACTCTACATTTTATGACATGCTTCTCCAATATGTTTCAAAAATCACTGAATGCTTTACTCGTCTTCTTAATTTAAATGCTGCATCTTAGATTGCCAGCCCAATTGAACGGGTTCAACTCATTTCCTTCTCCATGCAAATACAAAGAAAAACTACTCCCTCTTGCAGTGCGATTTCATAATCACTTTACCCTGACCAGGAAGTCTTGTAGCTGTCTTCTTGGACATCTTTCAAAATTATTTCAATACCTATCTTCTCTGACTCTCCCTCCCACAAAGCTATGTATGCTTCAGGGTTGTTTTAGTCAACTAGATTACTTTGAGATGAGTGAGGGTCTCACTGTGTATATGGAATCAAATGAGGGTTCAACTACTCAGTGACCAGCTAAAGGCCATGATTCCTTTTGCTAAAACATGGATGCTAATCTTGGTATTCTGCTAGGGTCACCAACTGTCCCAGCTTTCCTAACAACTATCCCAGGGTGACAGAGGGAAAGATAAATCTATAGTTACACTCTACCAGACCAAAAACAATCACCACTAATGCCTAATAAATACAACAGGGCTCCCCATTAAAGGGAGTGTGCCACTAAATCATTACAGCAATTAACATCCCAGAATCCAATATATGCTCACACTTAGCATTTCTTATTTCCACTCTTTTCTTTTTTATCACCACACATGTGGTGGCATCAATTACATGTAATTACGTGTGTGCTGATGAAATTATAGTTATATCTACTATAAGAAATAGGGTGGCAATACCTCCCCTTTAAAAGAGGACACTTATGAAAAATACAAGGTGCAAAGCTGCACTGGAACCAATGCAGCCCTGCACCATGTATTTTTCATAAGTGTCCTCTTTTAAAGAGGAGGTACAGCCACCCTAACAAGAAAGTGTCTATTTAAAGTTTTGGTATTAGTCCTGTCCTATGTTGAGATTAGAAACAAACAGCCTGGGAATGGGAAACAAGCTCATCCATGCAGTCAAGACTTCTATTCCTTTCCTCTCCCTGAGCACTGAATTCCCATGCACTATCATTCCCATGTGCTATCATTTTAATACTTTCATTGTAACCCATTGCATGTTATTTCAAAGTTTAAAAAGGTATAAAACGAATATCTTTCATAAACAGATAGTTCTATTGGTCAGCTGGTGTAAGTTAACATAGTTTCATTAACTTGAATGGAGCTGTCAATTTATATCAGCTGGGAATCTAGTACTGCCTTTTAAGACATCTTCTCAGGCACAGTGCGCAGCATAGGGTGCATGGGGCAATGCCCCTCCTGTGCCCTCTGATGCTCCTGTGCCCTCTGCCCCCTGCCCCCCTGCACACACAGCCTCTTACCTGCAAGAAGTTCAAGAACTCCTGTAGGGGCCCCCAGCAGCTGCTGCTGCTCATTTTCACAAAGGAGGGGGCCCTGCGCCGGGAGGCTGTGCCGCCAGCAGTTTGTTTTTTGACTGTCAGTGAGTCGGCACAGTGAGCTAAGCTGACTGGCTAACTCTCTCCCAGCCAGCCCACCCCCCAGCCTGGAGAAGAGAGGGACTGGGTGTCACATGGAGTTCCATAAGGGACAAACATAATAGGAACGTGCTTGGGCGGCTAGGGGAAACCATCCAAGAGTGTGTAATGGGAAACTGCAGTTTCCCATTATAGCCACCAGGGGGCAAGCTTTCATTGGGCCCTATGGGCTCAATTTTAAAACAGCACCTGGATGTTGATTGCAAGTGCCCAGGTTATTGTGTGCTTGCACTGCCTTAGAATTGAATTGGGGCAGGCAGGCAGGCACCACTGTTTTTTTTTTAGGGCACACATGCTCAGTGAGGGCACAGGTTGTTTTGCTCTGCTGAGCTGTGTGCATTGGTGGCGTTGCCATTTTTTGGAGTTTCCTGGCATGGTTGGAGGGGACTCTGTTTGGCTCAGTGACTCAGTCACAACCTGTTGCTGGACGGCCCACCCCCTGGCCCCCTTTGGGACAGAGAGACTCTTTTGGAGGATTGGACCAGACCAGTATCCTGATTGCTGCTGTGTGAAGTGGGGTGAGTATTAAATTGCAGGGGGGGGGGCACAGAGTCTGAATGGGGTTGGGGGAGGGGAGTCTGACTGGGGAATGGGGCTGGGGTGGAGTGGAGAAGGGGTGGACTGGGACTCAGAGACACAGGAATGGGGTGAAGGGGTGCACTGGGAGATGAGGGGCTAGGGGGATTTGGGGAGTCTGGATTGGGTTGGGGAAGGGGAGGCTGAATGGGGAATGGGACTGGGGTGGAGTGGAGGAGGGGTGGACTGGGACTCAGAGACACAGGAATGGGGAGGAGGGGTGCACTGGGAGACAATGGGAGAGGGGGGGCTTGAGGAGTCTGGCTTGGGAATGGGGTTGGAGGAGGGAGATGCACTGGGAGATGTGGGGGGACTCGGGGAGTCTGGCTGGG